>JAPWLS010000910.1:0-270428 GCA_028551675.1 Tineola bisselliella | reverse complement strand
TATTATTTGTGATTAATTTATCAGCAGTATAAATAATGTCTTCTTCATCAGATGTATGTAAGGACTCGTCATTTCGATTTGTTCTCAAGTTTTTAAAGTAATTATTTTTTTTAGGAATGAATTTAAGCAGGTCCATCATGTCTCTCCTTTTTTCCCTTGTCACAGTTCTGTCTTTAGGATATAATAAAGGCTAATCTACATTTTTCATACTTTGTGGCCTACCTGCTACAGATTTCCTTACGTTAATTTCGTTAAATTCTAAATCTTCATTATAGTCAGTTGAATTGTATGAGATGGGGTTTGGACCTTTCTAACTTTATGCAGCGTATTTTAGGTAATACAATAAGTCTGTAAATATAATAAATTTTTAATAATATTATATTTCATTCCAATTCTTTTGTTTATCCACTAATTTCTAAATGTCACTCATATAGTCATAGGCGTAGCCAGCCATGGGCTCAGGGTGGGGCAGCAGTCTAAAATAATATGTAACTAGCAAACTATACCCGCGGTCTTATCCCGGTTAATTTTTTCATACAAAAAGATTACACCCACACCCTATAGCACCCAGTATCTGTATTTTTTGTGTCGACTGACGACTGTCGAATGTGAACTTTCTTACGGATATTAAGTATTGTAGTTAGTACCTAGATCAGCGGTTCTCAAACTTTTTTTATAAAATATTCAAATACTTAGTGAATCAACATATTCTTTTAATAATCATTTGTTGACTGGCGTTGCCTAGCAACGCCAAACCCTATATACATTACACCTTTGGTAGGAATTTTTGCAGTATTTTAGCCCTAGGGTTCGGCGGAAAACACTTTGAGAATGGCTGACCTAGATGCTTAAGTTTTTTAGGTTTGATTAGGTACCTTACAGGTCAAAGCCAATGTGGGGCAAACGCCCCTGTCTGCCCCACCGTGGCTACGCCCATGCATATAGCATTATACTAGTATGTATTATAATGTTGACTTATAACTCACTATGGGTTGCATGAGCGGCCCACCGCTGTCTCCCTGACACGCATCAGTTCCACCTTCATCGAATCCAGCACACAAGACCTTGTGATCTATGACTTGATTTTTGTATGCAGAGTAAGCCCGCGCGCATTTCTCGTTCGGAACAACAGGAAGCTGTGTCATTTGAAGATGAGTCGCCGGTTTGCCACCTTCACACAATAACACATAATTTAGTAATAATAAATTCTTTAATACATAAGATAACAAAAGGCGTACTTAATGCCTTTAGGCGTTTTCTACTTGTTAACCTTTGGTAGATGTGAGCGATGTAATTTAAAATATTTCAATTGTTTTAAAAACAAAAGAAAATATTATAATTTTAAAACGCCTGATAAAAATAATTAAAATAAATATAGCATATTATATTTGCTAAATAATTTAAATATAACTTTATACATATAAGTGCAGTATCTCTAGTAAGCGTAATATAATATATATTAAAAAACTATTTCTTAAATGTCTAAAAGTTTTTTATATAGGGCGTATAAGAGCGAATCTATCGGTAATAAACAGAACTAAAAACTCCCACTACAAAAAACTTTAACTCGAGAGAGAATGCATGTACAATTCTAGTGCAGATTTTAACCATTACATAAATAGTAAAACAGTTTTTTAATGGAACATTTTAGTTTAACAAGTCACCGTTAGGGTCGCATTGATTAGCTCTATACAATAAAAATAGACATTTACAATATAGTTTTGTTGACAGGTGTGTAACAACAATTATACCAAATTAATAACATATTTGAGATACTTACGGAATTCGATATCACCCCATCCAGCGATTAGTGGAGAGTATCTCTCGAAGGTAATTGATCTGAGATTCGGTGATCGTGGCATGCAGATTGGCTTGATTAAGTCTGAAAATGAAATTAATTAATTTGTTACAAGGATTCTTTCTGCTGTTAGATTTGACATGAAACAAATCGGATGAAGTGAAGTAATTGCGCACTAAAGAAAATATGTGTAAGTAATTTTGCGTTTTCCAGCGTAAGTTAGAACGTACACGAATATACTAGTATGTTACGTATGTATACGGTCTAACTTATCTAACTATGATGATAAACTTTACTATAAAAATAAATTGTTTTATGGAAATACTAGAGGCCCGTCCCGGCTTCGCATGGGTGAACATTTATTTTTTAAACATTTAGAATTTTAGAAAAAGCAATGAAAAACACTTTATGGTAATTTTCAGCAACCTTGGGTTACATTATTGTAGTTTTAGTAAGGATCCTTATTTTTTCTGTAATTTATATAGCCTATATTAATCAGTGATAATGTAGTATTCAAATGGTGAAAGAATTTTTGAAATCGGTCCAGTAGTTTTTGAGCCAATTCCTTACAAACATACAAAATACAAATCTTTTCTCTTTATAACATTAGTATGGATATAAAAGTACAGATAGGGAACAATTTGCCACTGTAACACAGTAGCTAGTGTGCTAGTCTGATATACGGAGGTCCCGAATTCAATTCCCGGTCGAAACAATTATTTATTATTATATTCTAAATATGACATTTCTTCTAGTACAGGATTAACCCAAACTAAAATTATTGAAATGTATAAACAAAATTCATACCAGTAAACTTAATAATCCGGCCCAAAACCAAAATGCCAATATCGTTGCTAAACGCGGTGGGACTGTAATCCTCATGTTTGATCTTCTTTGTTATTGGTACATCGATCGGTGTAGCCCCTTCGGTCTCACTTGCTAAGTCCAATTCACCTAATCTAACTTGGTATCTGAAAAACAATTGAATTAGAATCTTACTCTATACCAAGAATTTGTTTGAAGCCTTAAAGCTATATTTTCATTGTACTGAATTTTTCTAAAGAATTTTGTATCGAGTATCTCAGAAACAATTGAAAACTGTTTTTTTTTTCATGAAATATTAATTCATAATAAATAAGTAATTTAAAAAAAAGTCTTGTTGACACATTGTTGCAAGCTTAATGCCATTAGTCATTTTCTACCAAAATATGTATAATATCGTAAATGTATTCTCTTAGTAAATAAAATTAATCAAAAAGTTTATTTATAAAATGTCCGTTTACATAATTATTGCTATTAATTTATTATTAATAAATAAACATAGACGTAACTCATTTATATTGCTGCCCGAAGATATTGTTATCTTCTAATCCAAGGACAAAAATAATAATACAACATTTCCGGGAAACAACACAGATTGTATAATAATAATAACAATAAATTTAAACAGCGCACTTATATAAAATACCTCTGCAAATATTCATAGTAATTACTTATAGGTAATAAATAATTAGAAAAGGACATACAAATCGTTCTCTCTTCCATGGATACAGTGAGCAGCTGTGAGAACATGTTTGGACGAAATCAGGGATCCACCGCACAACCATCTGGGCGTATTCGGGTCCCTCCGACCTCTATAACCAAGGAGCGCTATCCATGGGAATTGACCTGTTGAAAATTGACTTGATGATTTTTTAAAACAAAATATACTGATATAAAATTTGTCTTCTGCATTTCTCTACATTTCAAAGTTGGTTGCCTGGAAGAGATCGCTTACTCTGTATTATTTTTTCTCTATTATAAAGTAATAAATAAATAAATATAATATACGTATAGTGTGTTATGGGTATCAAGATAAGAACCAAAAAAACCTAAAATAAAATCTACTTAAAAAAATTTGATTGAGAACCGAACCCGTGACTCTTAATTTCTAATCCCTCTGAACACAAACAACTGCGTCACATAAGCTGTCAAATGAACAGAGTGGTAATACCAACCTAATTTAGCCGGAACACCTCTAACAATTCTAGAAAAGGCACCATTGCTGACTCCACAGACTGGAGGATCAGGTAAATCGTTTACGTACACTTCATCATTGCTTTTGGGTCTAGCAGGCGCTTCGGTCACTGGAGCTGGTGTCACGGGAGGAGTTACTGGGAACGTTGGACCAGTTTCAAAGCCTCTTGGTGGACAACAGACCTTTTAATATCGAAATTAGATTTTAATAAAAAAGACAAACCTCATGGAAAATAACTTCAGTTACGTTTAATTGTTTTATGATTTAAAATCTCTAGTTTAATATTATTAATTTGTTCTAAGGAAATATCCATTTTTAAAGATTCGATTTTCGATGCTAACACAGAAAAGAATAGCGTTTTTTTTAAATATCGAGTAAGTGGCTCGCATCACGTGTTTACAAACTCGTGTCGTTGACCTTTTTTCATTATATAACATTGTACTGCTTAAAAACCATGGCTTTGCAATAATTTCGGGGGTTTTTTCGCGAGTCAACTAATAACAAACTAACCATGCCAATTGACTCTACTAATGATAATAATAAATATCCTTTATACTAAAAAAATATTTAAAAATTGCAAATAATAAATATTGTAGTACTGTCAATACTTATTTAAGAAGATTTTTAGTTTTGACGTTTATTATGTCACTGTCATCTTTCTTGTTATTATTAACACGCTTTTTTATTTTTTTATTATTTATTATTAGCTTGGGTTGTATGTATGTATGTAACGGAATCTTTGAGCATAATTTTCACCAATTTCCAGAAGTCTGATTAATTTGAAACTTTGCATACGTATTAAGGATCGATGACAATGCAATAATTTAATAACAGTTTCCCATTATCCTTATTAGGACCGCCAGGATTTATAAATTGTTTTATAGATCCTGTGTAGTGGAGTAAAAGAGATAAAGCTAGCGCGCGTGTTTTTTTTAGTTTTGGAAACTATTTAATTATTTTATTTTTCTTTTCATTTTATTGTAACAATGCATTGTGATAATTATTATTATTAAAGTACCTTTATCAGTCAACTTAGATGATGAACACGTGATTTTTGTTTTAACGATACAAAAGGGTTTCATCAGGTCAAAACTATATATTACACTTTGAAATTTAAAAAACCGCATTTACCTTTGGCGTGTTTCCATCGAAACCACAATGCGCACGTCGCAATATATTAACAACTGCAGGGTTTTGACCTTGTTTGAGTAAATTTAAATATTCAGGACATAGTAATAAAGTAATGCACTGGCCTGGAGTGTTATCTATAGTTCGACAACTATCACCTGAAAAAGAGATGGCCTTAATTAATTTTACTAAAGATTTTTGAATTCTGAATATGCTAAAATGAAAACACTTTAATAGTTAGTTGAACTGTATCAAGAATCTTTATGTTTTTATTTTTTAATACTAACGAGATGAGACCGGTCATTTGACTCGTTTTTTTTCACTTAAAATTTTAAAACATCTTATTTTTAATACTGCAGTCATTTGACCATATCAATGTCTGTAGGTAGGTAGATTCACTCGTCTTTCTACCGTTAATTCGGATATTAATGTTACTTTATATTATTGTATATTGTAATTGTTTATTTGAATAATTATGTTCTAATTTATTGAAACAGAATTCAAAGTTATATTAAATTAATTATAGTTAATTATATGATATTTATTTTTAAATTTAAAGCAGGGCTTAAGCATTGTCTTTATATTTTTAGTGCTGCATTTAGGTCATTCGCAGCGGTCAATGCATGAAAGCTCACAAGTCTGCCGTGGACTGCCACTTGGATATGAACGTTCAACATTTAGGCGATATGTTAGTAATTAAAAAAATCTATAGCGTCTATTGCGGCTTTACATTAATTGCTAGCTAACTCGCATTTAGAGAACTATTTATATTGGACAATAGAAAACGACTGCGAGTAATGTGAACCACTGCGCCCAAACGACTGCGAGTGTGATACTAAACGTACGCACGAAAACTCACAAGAACGGACTTTGAATAAAAATAACCAATTAAAAATACATGAACAGTAAGTTTTTACTGCTGTGCAAAAACACTGTCAGTAATAAAAAAATAATAATAAAACCTTGTTTTAAAGCACCCATACATCTAATTTTCCTCATACAGCTAACAATTTGAGCCATTACGTATTGACATTGGCGTGATTTAAGCCCAGTATTTCAATAGTTATTTATATTATTGTTAAAGTAGCTATGTATATATTTTTTTGTTTTGGAAAAATTCCGTAAGTTTTTCTTATGTAACACGATAAAATTTATTATCTAAATTTATAGAAATAGAATTTTCTCTATAAATCTGCCTACCTTTAAGTCCTTTAACCGGCCGAATTATTCAATTCAATAATTACACTATAAACTAATTATCAAAGTATATAAACCTAAAAATAGTCAACCGGGAGATATTATTATAGATAACGAAACGGTAACCCTTGTATACCTATACATAATAATAAAAACACACGATGTTTATTTAATTGAATTAAAATATTACGTAATCAATAAAACACCGGTCTTTAGAATCATTGCTAAAAAAAATGTTCGTGTGAGTTCGCTTGTGAATGAACTTAAGAAAAAATCGCGTCATCAAATATTTACTCAAATTTTAGCATGTATTCTTTGAGATGGACAAACATAAACTTCTTGCATTAGTAATAGGTAATTCTAATGTTTATTTAGATTTTAAATTAGAATTTGCTTCTGGGAATAAAAAAATAGTCCTTTATTAATTCACTCAAAAGCATAGCGCAAGCGATTACTAGCTTACATATGAAATTGTTTTATAATTACTTTAAGCTAGGTTAATCAATGGTGGTTAAAAAAATTAATTAAATCATTATACATTAGTTAAACACGGATACGACTACTTCCTCTCTGATCCATAGAATGTTTTATTTTTATATATTTATTCTAGTTCCACGTCACATGGGCTACCACGGGACATACAGGATTCTTTGGTAGTATCCCATGTCGCTTGGTTGACGAAAGGATCGTCGGAGGTATCGTATTAATATTAGTAACAAAATTAATATCATTCCTTCATTCCAAGTTACAAAAACAGCATGCGTTAGACACAAAAAGAGAAATAATAATTACTGTTAACGTTAAAGAGCATGTTTCTATTCTCAAAGCTTGGCGTTATTCGTATCAAACCTCCTGGAATCGTTGGTTGAGTTGATGGCGTCACCTGTTCTTCAGCGGTTTCAACCACGCGTACAACATCATCGCCAATGTTCACTGGCCCACCATTTCCTTGAGGTTCGTTATCAACGTCATCGCTAATGTTCTCTGATCCAGTATTACCTTGAGGTCCATTATCATCATCAGGAAATATAAATGGAGCCTCTTCATCCCCGTTTATAGAACTTAAAAGATTACCTTGTGCTGTTGTGAATTCAGTAAGTCTCACATCGAAGTTTGGATTTTCATTGTTGAAGTTTGGACTTAGGTTGTTCGGGTTTGGTTCTTGGTTATTGGGATTGGAATTTTGATTATTGAAATTGGGATTTTGATAGTTGGAGAGTAATTCTTGGTTGTTAAAATATGAATATTGACTATTGAGGTTCGTATTTTCGTTATTGGAATTTGGTCCTGGGTTGTTGATATTATGATTTTGGTAATTGGAGGTTGATTCTTGGTTGTTAATATTTGTACCTTGATTATTGAAATTATTATTTTGGTAGTTAGGAGTTGATTCTTGGTTGCTAAAATACAAATATTGACTATTAAAATTAGTATTTTCGTTATTGGAGCTAGGTTCTTGGTTGTTGATAACAGGGTTTTGATAATTGGAGGTCGGTTCTTGGTTGTTAAAATTAGGACTTTGACTATGGTAATTTGAAATTTGGTAATTTGGTATAGTATTTGGATTGGGATCCTGGTATTGATAATTTCCACTTTGGTAATTATTTGGATTTTGATAATTGTAACCGTTTTGATTTTGATTATGTGAATAAGCAGGCGTCCACCTATTATCGACTACATTTCTTATTGTTTGTGGTAATAGCTTAAACAAACTTCTGCTTATAATTCTTTCATTCTGATATCCGTAGCCCCCTTGATAATTGCTTGATGGGTAATTTTGGTAATTATTATCGTAATTATTGTATCTATTCCCGCCGTAACTTTGGTAACCTGATGAAGGAATGATAAGAAAAATAATTATAATATTTTTTTCATTGTTTTGAAATCGTAATTTGTTTTATTGCTAACTAGTATGTACAAATAAAACTAACTCAACGTAAATAAATGGTAAGGTCACAGCTAATGTCTTCATGTTTATATTGCCAGTGCTGTATTGTACTATATTTTAGTATATACCTACCTATATTATTTATGTATATTTATAATTATTATTAAAACGTCATATTAATATAATTATAGTAAATAAGATGAAGTCTTTAAACTAGTTAGATTATGTACGTGATAATTAACAAATAATAACAAATTACATAAATTTAAATTTTAAAAAATCTAACCATGTTGATGCACTCTACTAACATTGTTTAATATCGCATTTCGGCTCCGAATGTTTAACTGAATCAATCGTTATATATGTATATGTAGATACATGTATATATAAAACAAGTTGTTTTAATTAAAGTAGGTATAATTTTGTATATTTTTATGGTCTAATGCTTATAGTAATAAATAGTAACAAATAATTAATCATAATAACACCTTTTAATTTTTTTCTATAATCACTAATTCTATATTACATAAATAACAATTATAATATATTTTAATCAACTTAAATTTTTTTTTCAACATATACTATGTAGTATGTCTTAATAGAACAGTCCTTCTTTCTTATTAGTAATACAAGTTTTTTCTTTTTTCTTTTCATTCTAATTAGAACAAATAAGACGGTGACTTGTTACTAGAAAACCTCTGACCAATATTTATACTTCCATTTTTCTAAGTCAGACAAGAGGGGGTTCGCGAGATTGGATGTTTTTGTTAAATCATTTGGAACTCAGTCAACATTTGAAACCACTAGTTTCAGTCTAACGACTTACCATCATGTTTAATCCGACAGTTACGCACAGTTTAAAAACGACTCTCAGTTTAAAAATTGAATGCTTGACTCTAGTAAAACTTTTAATGTATATTGACTGCAATGAGATTAAAGTCCGATGTAAGGTAACACCCCACAACGAGGTACAATGGGGATCCCCTGCGTTTGTTTTTAGCACATAATCGTTAGCCGTTTACAGTAAAATGTACACTTTCAGACGTCAGTTGTTTTTTATTTGCAATGACTCATAATGAATCGTGATCGACGTGAATTGTCAACTAAAAAAACTTCCTAAATATACCTATATCGTAATAGTCAATTAAAATCTTCATCATATCATATTTTTATACACAATTTAAGTGTAGAAAAAAACTAGTCTGACGCATATTTTGCTTTAAAAACGGGTATTAGAAGTGGACGATGTTATTTTATGACTATAAATTTTAAGCCTTGAGTGTGATTTTTGTATTTTTTATTATAACCTGACTTATGTCCACAGCCAGTGTGATTGGTGTCATTTTTAAAACAATTCAATTTCATTTATTTGCCATACCAAAAAGTAACGTCAGTAAGTACCATCACGTTTTACAAAAGTATGTGTCGATTAAAAATTACTGCAATGTCAAAATAAATTAAATATCAACTTACAAAATAATTAATTAAAATAAAGTCACTCATAAATAACCGGAACCTTTGTCCTAGAATCGTGTTATACATTCACTTGTTTTCTTTTGGAATAAGCGACGTATTTAAGTGCGACAGATTCTACAAGTAATGATCAGTGGGCTTATCACGAATTTAGTCTGGCTTTCGAATCGAGCTGTCACAAGTAAAACGGATCCGTTAGCAATCGGGATCATGAATTTTTACTAACGACTAACGAGCACCAGCAATCTATCAAATGAACGAAAGATCGAGACGTTCGAAAATTAACAAAAAGTGTATATTGTAGTTCCAAATCCGCACGCGGTGGCGCTGCTCAAATTTCCATACCTACCCAGCACACAGGTAATCACAGATCAAACCAGCAATTGAGTTACTAGCAATCTAGCAATCGATTGAGACAAACTAGTTCACTTGTTTCAGTAATACAAATTCTATATATTGATTAAAAAAGCTTACTCTATAAAAATGAGCACAATAGATAATAATATAGGTTACTATTGCATACGTTATAAATAAACTCAAGTACATATATTATCAATGAAAGAGCTTATCGTTTCCATGTTTGTTAAAACTCATTATTTTCATTATTATTACTTATATTTTAATTTAGAATATTTCTTGTGAATTACCAACGTCTTTATTTTGGTTTTGGTTAAATGCTTTCGAAGTGTCGGATTAAAAAAATCAATATAAGCCGCGAAAGATTAGTTAAATCGTGCTGCATAATGATGTTCATATTTCATTTGAATTAATTCTACATAAATTGCTATTTACAGATTTATTCATAAATAAAAGATAACTATTTAATGTATTTTTTAGATAAATATAAGTTTTAAAAAGATGTATTTAATAAATCATATATAATTTGAGTTTTAATCATTAAGTTAAAAACACTAGAGAAGATATGCCAAACGAAATCTGTATAACAGCCAATATATATCACGGGATAGCGTTTGTGAATTACAATATATATTTTAATATAAACAAAAGAATTCGGATAAAATTTAAAAGTATTGTTTTCGCTAATGTTTTTTGTTTGTAAATAATTATCCGCTGCAGCGCTGCACCAATTCTTGTAGTTTAATACGTACTTTATTTAGCCGCTAATGTATTTAACTCAATTTTTAAATTGTAAACCATTAACACAAATTTACACTTTTATAACCTCAATTTGTATAAATTAAACTTATCAAATACGCAACTAATAATGCTTGCAGAAAAAAGACTTACCAAATTGACAATAAACTAGATAAAAACACAAATAAAAACAAAAACAAACGTATTTTAAATTCAACATTTTAAATTAAATTCACGTATTTTTAATTCTATACTGCGTTAAAGAACTAAACATTTAAAAAACTTGTTTTATTTTATTTTCGCGCGTAAAAAACTACACTGACGCTCCTCGTGCAAAAGGTAGTAACAGACAGACAGAACGGAGAGGCATGACTTGTATTAAAAACCTTCCGTAAATTCGTATTGGAGTGTGCCGAGCCGCTGACCTTTGGCTATCGGCATGTCAGTTCTCATTGGTTGCAAACATTTGGTATCTTTTGTTAATCATTTTTATTCAACTTATTTTGAATAAATATAAGCAATTAATATGACAATCTGTGGTAGTTTATTTTTTGAGGGAAAGGATTTGCTATTTGAACGTGAATATTAAACCAAGTAGAAATAATTATAAAATACAATATTTTTGTGTATATGTATGTAGTATATGTATGTATATTTAGTAGTGTATAAATTTTGTAATATATATTTAGTATTATTTATATCTTTATTATTGTCATTTGTATTATATTATATGTAATTTTGTTTTTTTTTTTTGCACCCTACTATTTACTTCCTAATCTACTACCCTAAGGTTAATTGTCTGGTAGAGATCACTGCCTTTTGTTCTGTTCTTCTTTATACGATGTATTATTTTGTGCAAGTGTTATTATTATTATTATGTATGTATATATTTTTTGTAATTATACAAAAGCTTCCCGATAGTTGGCTAATAGAAAATGACGAATGACATTAAGTTTTATTAATTTATGTTTTTTTTTATTTATTTAAATTTATTTTCATATATGTATAACCAAATGTTTACAGCATCTGTCACGGTCAAGGCAGCCTGTCCGTAGAGGAATCTCGACCATAACACGTCCTTTCCTATACTCACATCCGATTTAAATTCGGGGAATAATCAAGGTGTTTTTCGACGTAATACACATTTCAAATTAATTATGTCTACGAACTTTTTGACTCACGTCAACAATTTTCCAAACGTGTGATTGGTCTATTTTGTTTCGTACGCCAGAGTGACATTTGGAAATTGGAGTTTTGAACTCTACTCAGTGAATCTATGTTTGAGCGTAATTTCTGATCGCAACAATATATGTTTCTCCTATATTATTATGTTTGTCTTGTCCTTGTTCTGATATCCAAAAGGGCGTATGTATTTATTAAGTACATATGACTAAGATAATTGTAGTGCGAGTGGGACAGGAAATATTTTGATCCCGCTCGCACTAATATATAAGCTTAGTAAAGTAAAATGTCCTTCTAAATAATAATGATCGCAATTTATTTATCTTAGTAATGGGTAAACACTCACCTTCAAAAAAGAAGGTATTGTGCGTAATTAAGAAGTTATTTAAATACCTTGGTATTATGAATCAAAGCATTACTGATCCGGGTGTGTTTCACTAAAATATGTCACTTGAGTTTAGGGCTGCCAATCCCGCAATACCGAGATTACGGGTGCCTTTTTTGCGGGATTGCGGGATTGAAAAGAAGCATGTACACGACCTCTCGCGTTGTAATTAACGTCATAAAAACTTTCAGTTTTTTTTAAATTTGGTATTACCTATTATATTTTGCATTTGATTGATTTTTGTTTTTCTTCGGTATTGTAAAATTCCTAATTCCGTAAATACCGAGACTGCACACAGGCTGCGGGATTGGAAGCCCTACTTGAGTTATGTAGAGCAGGTCACGTGGAGGTCACTCGTTTAATTAATTATATTTTTCATAAATAAGGTACTAACTTTATTTACATTAATTTTTTTTAAATGCTTAATTTAAGACTAAGCAAAAATGTACCTACCAATATACGTATATCGTACAGGCTATGATTGGCAAATTTCTTGTGATTTCTTCTCGTCATATCTCTTTCCGAAATCTTGTACATTCTGACTATGCGCAACAGCCTAAAGGATCTATGCGAAATAAAGATTTTTAATTTTGAGAACACTGATTTTTTATACGGTAGAAAAACACAAAAAGGAGTTGAAGACAATTAAGTATTGCTGTAATCTTTGATCATTGTCTGTATTAAAGCCGATGTCGCCATATACCATGCCGAAGTACGAGTATATACGAATGAATGAAAAAAAACGAATCGTCAATTGAAGCTCTTGTAGAATATGTACTTTACGTAGATCTTTAATATTCGGGTCACGATGTCACTTACGCGTCTGACTTTGACCATGTCAAACACGTTATCAAGGCGTTCAGTTGTCAATCTTCATACAGCAATGACAACCGAACGCCCTAAACAGTTCTATTTGTAGTTAAAATGGACGGTTCTAAGCTATCAGGTTAAACTTATACAGAGTGAGGCACGGGGACCTCCCACATTTCAAAAGGCTGTTAACAGAAAAGTATATGAGATATCAAAAAATATATATTTAGTGTAGATCATGTTGCCCTAAATTTACACGACACTATGATTTTTTTAAATATAGGAGGTTCCCGTGCCCCACCCCGTGCTTACTACATATAATGATAACAAAATAATAATAAAAAATAAACAATTATAAATGAATTAAAGAATATAATTATAGATTTTAAATAAAATAATTAGTGGGTATTTAAATCATAATTTATTATAATTTTAACAAATTTGAGGATAAATATTTTTTTTGTTTGCGAGTAGAGGAAGGGAAGGAAAGTAGTTTTAATAAATTGTTAAGACGTAGTTTTGTATAATATATATATTTATTTATATATTCACGTAAACAAAAACATAAGGAGCAACATAATTAATAATATTATTAATTAATCTTAATTACTTTTCTCGGAAACAATTTTCTTAATCCACGGTAAAAAATAAGTTAGACGAGAATAAACACCTGGAACTGAATTTTCAGCGCATTTCTTCCCAAACGACATTACTCCAATTTGTGTGTAAAATGTTTCATTTACATTGTTTAACTGAAACAATAATTTCGCTTAATATCTTTTTTTATTCATAACAATAATAATTGCGAAAGCTTTACTATTCAGTATTACAATTTAGCACATACAAAATGCAAATTTAGATCATTTGACGATCTTATCACTAAACCATGGCAGTTCTTGCAGACAAACAATTATTCTAGGAGAAATATTGTTCTTTTAAAAAATATGTAGAAAGTACCTGTCTCATGCCTAACAGTGAGATGTAGGTTCTTGTATAAAATAGCGGTGGACTTGTCCAATATAAATAAAAGAAAAACGATTGTCTTTTTTTTCTTTAAATGTTTATTAGAGCTAATGTTTGTATCGTAGTTCTTATATCCCTACTAATATTATAAATGTGAATGTGAGTTTATTTACCCGATCATCATGAAACTTTGTACACATATTTTTGGAGGTACTAGAAGTAACATAGGATACTTTTTATTATTTAAAAAAATATATTTTTACTATAGTTTCCAACTGACTATAGTTTCGGCTGTTTGGAATCATATTGATTCATTTCTATTGAAATGATCTCTGATACTTATTTAATGACTTAAATGCCGAAGCCGCGGGTAAAACCTAGTTCAAATATAAACCTTACCACAGGCAAAAGTAAAGGCGCACCGTTATCGCGCCTGCATAGAGATTTTCCAGCTCTTCCAGAGCCAGCACATATAACTCGTCTGTCAATAGCTCTTTTGGGAAACGCCTTAGTACATTTAGATGCAGTACTCGAAATCGATACTTGAGTCATCGATACATTCACGTCTTTAATGTCTATGGATAATGAAATAAAAATTAATAAATTAATGAGATATTTTTAAATATATATAATTTATTATTACCTTTTAAATTCTTATCCCAAGTTAGTACATAAGGCTTCGATTGAACTAAATACCTGTTCCTGAATTCTGATTCAACTGGCAAACAGATAGGTGGTACTGGATCTATAAAGAAAACATATTTTTTATTAAAATGTATATTATCGCTAAAACACGATCTCTTCCAGACAACCAACCTTAAGATAACGTAAGATATAATTATAAACAAATTACAATAATACTATAATACATATATAAATAAACACTATAAAGAGAAAAGATAATATCCTTTTGAAGATTTTTTGAAGATTGGGATGGGAGGAGGGGAGTAATTTTGAAAATGGAACACAAATCATTCCATAGAGAAAACATATCAAGATATTTTTGTTTTTTTTTTGACATGAACGTTTACGTGTGAATTAAAATTTTATAATCTCTTACTGGGCTGTTGGCCGAACACTCGACATTTAGTCCAATCAATGAACTAAAAAAGTGAAAAAAAGTCCAACCAGGACAAAAAAATACAGTCGTATAGGAAAAAAAATAATAATATGAGTGTCTGTGTGGTGCAACTCGCGCTGGACTAAAGAACCTAACCTAAAAAATTCCGAAAGTTCGAAAAAACGGTTTTTTAATTATAAAAAAAAAAACAATGACTCCGATCAGAAAAAGTTAAATTAGAAAGTTGTAGGTATTAAAAAAACGCATCGATTCGTTTTTGTTGAGTTTAATTCAGTTCATAACTTTTCGAGTTATTTTTAAAAAATCATCGAAAATTACCATTTTTAGTTTTTATAATAACTTTTTTATTTTTGGTTTTTTTTTTTGAAATTCACCAAAAAGGTAGGTATTTACTAGCCAAATAAGATCTTTTTTGTAAAATTAAAAAATATTAATTTTTTACCGAGATACATCGATTTTTCGAAAAAAAGGTGCCTTCAGAAAATGGCCACTCAAGTCCTAGGGAAGGTCATAGACAATCGTCCGGGTACGCATTTTCTTCGTGAAGAGTTGTACTTTCATACTATTAAAAAAGGTAATCGATTTTTTTAATTTTTAAGTCCCAAAAATGACTTTGAAAAATCCCCTTTTTTTAACAATGACGTTTTTGGACCATATTTTTTTCATTTTTCGGCTGTGGCTTAAATAGGTTACTCGCATTTATTCACCAATTTATTTGATTGATTTAGCTGCACTTAATAATGTTATTAAAAAAAATAAAATGAAAAAAATATGGTCCAAAAACGTTATTGTTAAAAAAAAGGGATTTTTCAAAGTCATTTTTGGGACTTAAAAATTAAAAAAATCGATTATCTTTTCTAATAGCATGAAAGTACAACTCTTGACAAAGAAAATGCGTACCCGGACGATTGTCTATGACCTTCCCTAGAGCAAGAGTGGCCATTTTCTGAAGGCACCTTTTTTTCGAAAAACCGATGTATCTCGGTAAAAAATTAATATTTTTTAATTTTACAAAAAAGATCTTATTTGGCTAGTAAATACCTACCTTTTTGGTGAATTTCAAAAAAAAAAAAACCAAAAATAAAAAGTTATTATAAAAACTAAAAATGGTAATTTTCGATGATTTTTTAAAAATAACTCGAAAAGTTATGAACTGAATTAAACTCAACAAGAACGAATTGATGCGTTTTTTTAATACCTACAACTTTCTAATTTAACTTTTTCTGATCGGAGTCATTGTTTTTTTTTATATAAAAAAAACCGTTTTTTCGAACTTTCGGAATTTTTTAGGTTAGGTTCTTTAGTCCAGCGCGAGTTGCACCACACAGACACTCATATTCTTTTTTTTTTCCTATACGACTGTATTTTTTTTGTCCTGTTTAGAATTTTTTTTTTTTTACATAGGACCAAAAGTTCATTGATTGGACTAATTGGCAGAATTGTCTTTGATAAATATCTGAAGCCATTAATAAAAGAAGAAGAAAACATATCACAGTATTTGTCAAAAAGTTTTTTCAATTTAATTTGAGTTAATTTTCGGTTAAAATAACTAATGATGACGTCATAGTAATGACTTCATATATACAAATATAAAAAAGGTTGTATTTAAAAAGTGCGCTGTGAATGACATTACTTCATTTTGATAGCATTAAGGCTGACCTGATCTAAACTATAGTACCAACATTTCTAACTAGTTTTTTTTTTAATTTTGATTTTAATATTTCTCGAGAAATCAACAGTGTTACCCTTTTGCACGGATATCAGTGAGTTTTAGAGCACTCAGTATATAAAGCAAGTTAATTTTAAAAAAGGAATGAAACTTGTTACCTGAATTATATTTGTTATCCAGAATTAATATTCCAATATCATTCATCTGGGTCGTCTTATTATAGTCGTTATGTGTAATCATTTCTTTTATGGCAATAGTTTGTTCGTGTTTACCAATTTTCACTGTAAACCTAAATAGTTCACAATTAGAATACAGTAATGCCCCGCTTTACGCGAGTGATACGTTCCGCAAAAAACTGAAATTCCCGCGACTTTAGAGAAGTTGATGACTACATTATGTTTATACGCACTCTTTCGCATAATGCGGGGCAATTGAGCGCGAAATTTGAATTTCGCGTTACGGAGTCGCGTAAAGCGGGGTATTACTGTAGTTTATTCGACGATGCTCATAAAAATCAATTTAAGCGAAAATACATACAGTCAACAATCTTCAAATGGACACAGTGGGCTTATCACGAATTTTAGTCTGGCTTTCGAACCGAGTTCACTTCAAGCGAAGTATTTTAGTCCTAGGTTCCGCGGAACACACTTTGAGAATGGCTGGAATATAATATATCACACTTACAATATATCCTCGTAGCCATATATGCAATGAGCAGCCGTAAGCACGAAATTAGTGCTAATCAATGAACCACCACATAGCCACGCTGTACCATTCTTGCTTTTATACCCCAGAAGCACCATCCATGGTATATTCTCCATTGTCAAAGTACTCCCATCTGTCAGTTTTTCTTTGTAACCCCCACAGTGCGGTGGTAAAAGCAGTTCGGATTTTGGTAAGGAAACGTCTTTTTGTGTTTTTTTCTCTTCAGACAATTGTAATAATTCTGCTATGTTTGATTTTAGTAACTCGTGGGATTGATTTAGGTCCTGAAGTAAAAGTTAATTTTAATTAAGAACGATTTTCGCCGGTTCGTTAACAGATGGCGCTGTATAAAATGTAACACACATTTTTGTTAGTTTGCGAAAAATTTGATTTAGTCTTCTATAATATGTATTAACCTGCTTGCCATTGCGTGATAATATACATAATCTATCGTAACATTTATAATAATAACTTACTCTAGCATCCCCATTATTGTCATCCTGTTTTTTACATCCTGGTAACCCCAATATCTGAAAATAAAAATGAATTTTGACGAGCATCCAAGTGAAGTTAGTTACTAAGCCGACTTGAATTCTTTTTTTAAACTTGAAATCATATCTGAAGTTATTCGCGAATCCAATTTAAATAATAATTAACAATTACTATTTTTAATTTAAATGACTTTTTGTGAAGCTTTACTGGTATGGTAGCTGACTTTTAAACTTGTGTATCATCGAATAAAAAAAAATTTTGATTCTACTAAAGCCATATTTGACTTGACTAGGACTCGACTTGATTATCATACATAATAAATAAATAAAACTGACACACCTCGCAAAGTAATTTCATAGCAGTTTTTATATCCTCATCTGAAACTAGACCTTCAGGAGTTTCAGTTACGGTTTCACGTGAGCTTTCAGTTGGAAGCGCTTTGTTCATTTCATAGTCTGGACAACAAACCTGTAATTACATTATACGATATAAGCTGCACACTGGCACAACGACAGATGATTTGTACCTCATGTTCCTTTTTTATTACAGACAGCATTTTAGCTTAACACCAGCTCGATTGTGTTAACATACTAGGTTACAATAAAAACAAACACAATGATAACCTGCACGTTCAAGTTTTGAATTATGGTTTTAATTTTAAGTAAAAAAAATTAATCCCACTAGTAGTGCTGTGACCCGCTAATTGCAGAGTAAGTTTAAAAAGAAACGGTTCCACAACGCGTCCTTGAGGTGGTCCCGTATACGCCGTACAAAAACGGCCGTAGAATATTGCCTTGAGGTATAATGCAGGTTTACTTTTTGTACAAAATTAGTGTAGGCATCGGATTACATTTAAAACAATTATTAAGTTAATAACTAAAGTTACTCTATAGCTAAATAAGAGAAGCAAAAGAGAAAATAACGGGAGTCAAAAATGAGACTTGAGTCATGGTCTCGAGTTGATTAAATTTTCAAGTCCAAATTTCAGTTTTCACTTCAAAACCTTCTAGTCATCCCTACATTATACAATAATAATAACATTAATTTATTTAATTACTTTATATCCTAAATAAAAACAAAAGAAAAACACAATCGGTTTATTGACGTTATGAAACGGAGAAATTATAGGCTATAAGTAAATAATTATTAAAGCATTTATAAGGATAAAGACTTATTGAATTTTGCTATTGAAATGTAATTGTACTAATTATATGCCAATTAAAATGTATGTACGATTAGAATATAAATGTTATATGTATTTTTATATTAAGCGATAGATAACCAAAGATCTTATTAAGCTAGTACAGAGGGCGCATAGTCTATACCAGTGGACTTATCACAAATTTAGTCTGGCTTTCGCACCGAGTTCGCTTCAAGCGATTTGTATGGAAATTTGAGCAGCGCCACTGCGTGCGGATTTGGAACTACAATATTTAGATACTTTTTGTTAATTTTCAAACGTCTCGATCTTTCGTTCATTTGATAGATTGCTGGTGCTCGTTAGTCGTTAGTAAAAATTCATGATCCCGATTGCTAACGGATCCGTTTTACTTGTGACAGCTCGATTCGAAAACCAGACTAAATTCGTAAAAAGCCCACAGAATTATAATATAATACAATATAATTTATAGTTGAGAATATACCAGATTGTAGTTTAAAGAATTTTAATTTACTTTTATTTTAATTTGATTAGAATTTACAATTTTTTTTATATAAGAGGAAAAACTTATCAAAATTGATAGACCAATAAAATATTTTGTTTCCTTTTAAGGATTTATTTTATTAATATCAACTGCTTTTTTGTATGCGTTTTTAGTTCAGCACATCACCGATAGGTTCGCTTTAATACGCATTAAAGACACCATGCTTTATCCTTTTTAACTGGCTACACTCTAGTACCAAATGATTTCGAACAGAAGAAGAAATGCAGTTACAAATATAAGACAATATGATATCTTTATGTTATGAACTAAATATAAAACTTAAATTAAAAATTACTTTCAAAACAGTACTTTGTTAAGATAACATATAATAATAATTCCTTTAATTACTAATGTTAGCTAATTATTGTTTTATACAAACAAGGGCAATTAATAACAATAACTCGAACATTGTTGTCGTTTGCGAGTTTAAAAAAGGTAAGAATTTCTGATAAAATATTTTTAAAAAATTAACCCTCAAAAAAAACATCTGAATTTTAACAAAAGAACAAGATTCAAACATGCAAATATTGACGTGTCTACGTACGTTCCTATACTCGGTCTGTCGCGGTCGCTTTCACCAAAACGAATACTAGTACACAAAGAGATTTATTTATAATATTTGAAATTATTTTATTTCTTAATTAAAGATAAGCTTTAACACGTTGAAGATCGCATTGCAAAATCGTATTTTTCACATATGGACCGACATTTTTTTTTACGTGTATTATTTTTCAAATATTTTTTTATAAGGGCCGGTAATGTTATTGCAGAGTGACCCACCGGTGTGCACGCGGTCTTTAGCGTGTTAAGAATCTTATTGGAGTATACTGTGTATCGGTATTTTTATGTTATTTTTAATGATATTTTTTAATTTTTTAATGATAGTTTTTGTTTTTGTTTAATTTGAATAATAAAAACTCAAACAATCTCACCATTTCCTGTGTTTCATTAGAAAGACAAGAATCATTTTTAATCAGATTCTCGATCCCGTCTCCATATTCCGGACAATCGTCAATCATTAAGCAAGTGCCCGCTCCTCCTTCTTTAGTCTGACATGATACTTCTGTAAAGTATTAAAAATAATGCAATTGTGAACCGAAACGGCTCTATTCTTGGGAGCGCTCATACGTACTAAAGACTACGAATTCTAAGCGAAAAACTAATACAGTGCAACCTTGATATAGCGATACTGAAGCGAATCAGAAAATAATTCGTTATATCAAGTAATTTGTTACACAGAGGTTAGGTTAGTCTACGATTCATTTTAACAAGTTTAAAAGAAATTATTAATCTCAGCTTTACGTTAGTACTAATTTGCTTTCGCTGTTATAGCGAACGATTTCTTTAAATAGAGATAAATAATACTTCCTTTTTATATTTTGCAAAGATTAAAAATTCGTTATAAAAAAGTTTTTAACAAATTCATAATCTAAAGGTATATTTTGCATCAGCTCTTACAGGCAGTTCTAGGGGATTTCGAAAAATTCGTTAAATCGAGGAAATCGTTATATTGAGGGTCGTTACATTAAGGTTACTCTATACATACCTACTCCATAGAAATATAGAACAACTTTTGAGTCAGAAAATGAAAAAAACATGTGTGTAATGAAATACTAACCTTCCAGTTTCTGGTACTTCTTCCTTCTGTGATGATGTTGATGTGGTTTCCTAACAACAAGCTTGTATTTATGATTATTTATATTGTAAACTTTATTTGGAATATATTTGTCACTATTTTTATCCACAGTTGTCAATTTGTAAATTGGATATCCGTGAGTGTAGGCCGTGCCATAACCGTGGCCCGTAGCGTAACCCGAGCCGTGATTGTACCCGTAGTCGGAACCATATCCGTGTCCCGATCCGTATCCGTGGCCTAGAAAAAAATTTATTATAAAAAATGCTATCCCTACTTTCCTACTAATATTATAAATGTGAATGTGAGTTCGTTTTTTTACGTTTTCACGCAACAGTCACTTTATTTTATTTACATGAAACTTTGAGCATATATTTTTGGAGGTACTAGAAGTAACATAAGATACCTTTTATTAAAAAAAATAAATTATTTTTTACTATAATAAGTATTAAGTATGATCTCTGGTACTTATTTAATGGCTTAAATGCGAGCGAAGCCGCGGGTAAAAGCTAGCATGAAATAATTTAATCGAAAAGCGTCTCGTAACCAAAGTAGATAAAGAGTGGAAGGCAGACTGATGATGGTTACTACTAGGCTAGTATACCGTCCCAGAGTACCACCACTTTCAAGCATCAGGAATCAGCTTGAAAGTAGCCGGCATAATGAAGGTGACTGTTATAAGTGACTTGATATAAGTTCTTTAAAGAATGTAAAGTGTGTTTTCCCTGTATTCCCCCATCCTTCTCCCAACCCCCCAACCCCCATCTTTCAAAAAATCTTGACGTGTATAAATTTAGTTTTATTTTCCCAAGGAAAAATAAGTACTAAACTCACCAAATGTTTGTCCCGTTTCATAACCTGTACCAGTAGTATACGCTGTACCATATTTGTGTCCATGGCCAGACCCATATCCGTGTCCACCAGTATAAACAGTATGACAAGGGGAATGGCCGGAGTAATCCGAATACGCGGACTTTTTCTCCAAATTAGAATCCTTTCCGTATGCTCCATAACAATCATGCTTGTTAGCGAACAGCGAATGAAATATCGCGTCTAACGTTTGGTAATATTCCGTGGAAGCTGTAGGAGCTGGTGGTTTGTAAATTAAGTGGGTATGCAGACATCTTTTGTTGCTATGTGCCAAGATGAGCAACATTGGAAAGGTCTGTAGCAGTTTACAGACCGTATCACCGTTCACTGTCATAATTCCTCCTTTAAGAAAAAAAAATTAACAGTTAATCTAATTTCAAACCTATACATTCATTTAAAAATATTGCTTTGTCTTGAATGTGTCATCCTACGTAACGTTTGCTTAAACTTCAATATTCGCTCACATAGGCAGCAGTTTTTTTGCATTAGTTCTTGTTCAATATCAATAATAACTTTGATTAATAAAATATATTAAAATTAAATTACTTTAATTTTTAAACGTATATCAAACGTTCCTTTTTTAAATAGACGTTTACACTCAAACAAAATATAATTTGGAATAACAGCAATTGTATATTATTAGGTGAAAGTTTATTTTTATGCACAATTTAACTTTTTTTATGCAATTCAATGTGGACTATCATTGAATCATTTTTATTGTAATATTTCCTAATAGAATATAACAATTGAATTGCTTTATATTATATATTGTTATGTTATTTTATATTTTATAATACTAATTCAGGTTTGTACCTACGGGCCAGTATTTCAATCTGTAATTATTGAAGTGATGTTAGAGTATCAAAAATCACTTATTTCATACTGTACCAATGAGTTAAACTTGGTTTATTATCCAAGTTAAATCAGAATTATCTTTTATATTTTTGTTTATATCTCTTTAATTAACTCCTTACAAAAATAACACCAAATTGTTATCGTAATTTATTGCACTTAAAAAATAATAATAAAATATTATAAAATAAATAAAATATGTGATACCTACTAACATTACTTTAAGATGTTCGTGAATAATAGGGTCTGGGAATAGAAGACAAAAAAAACGTTATCTAGAGATCTTTCTCTATATGTCAACCAGTGTATGTAACTTTCAGCCAGGAGACGATAGTAAGTATTTTAAAATTATACTTTTTTACAGCAAAAATTAAATCAAGAATGAAAAATACAGATTGTCTAAAGATCTCCTTAGCTGGGTTAACAATGTTGGGCATATGGAACCCGAAAATAACCGAAACATCTTCGATAATAAAATATCTATTCTATATTTATTTTATATTTATTCAAACGTTTATGTATGCACCTCTTATTGTTATTCAAGTAATGCATGTTGCTTCGGTAAGTGTATGGTTATTTTTTTGCACTTTACACTTCGCCTGATGTTAAGTTACAATCTAGTCCAGTGTTGCCAACCCCAAGAAACTAAAAAACAGCAGTTAACCAATAAAAAAACAGAAGAAAACAGTAGGTAAAGCAAAAGAGACAGATTTCATACTGTTCTCATATAATTAAAACAATCACTTAATTTTATTAGTTACCAGGACTCGCATACATTGTTATATAATTATATTGAACACAACATAACAAAAAACAAAAATCAAATAAAAAATATTTTCCACTTTCATCCTCAATTGCCTTATCTTCAGTATTTTCAGAATCATTTTCCTTTTTAAAATCATACATAGTTTTGTTAAATTTCTTCATGTGCCTTTCTGTGGCTTCAAATAACAAGAGTAGATACTACCATTTAATATCATTGCGTTTTATTAGACGGTGGTTATCAAAAAATATTTGCATATTGTAACTGTACTGGTGGCGCTGAACGCTAATTGTAAAACAGTGAAAATTAAAAATAAAACAGAACACAAGGGCATCAATGTGAAAACAGCTAATCTTAATTAAAACACTAGGGTTGGTAACACTGATCTACAAACCCCCCTTACGTTTACTTAAGATGAATGTACATCGTTCATACTACTAGGAACATAAAGCCACTCCTAACACTAGATTTACCAGACCAGTCAAAATGACTGGTCTTGCAAGATCAAATTAAAATTCCTACTGCATGCAACATTTTATTTTAATTCTTCTAATCTTCTTTAATCTATAACAGAAGAATTAGTTTTATATATATTTGTAACAAATATATACTTTTTTGGTTTTGGTAGAAATAGGTATATTTGCTGGTAAATCTAGTGTTAAGCTCAATACACATAAAAGAATCCATAATGATTGTTACGTGAAGATCATTGATTGGCAGTGGAGTATAGTGGTTAAAGCGAATTCCATATAAAATCACATTTTTATTGTAGGTATTTGGTGATATAGAACAAATTATGAACATTGGACTGTTACTTCTAACGCATCTGACTATGGCACCTAAAATATATGTAATATTGTACAGACAGCATGAAATTAAATATGTATTTTCTTTGCTTGATGGTAAGTATTGTAAACTGTTTAAAATTTTTAAAACTTTTAATTAGCCTTGTATGCCGTCCCGAAGTGAAATGACGTAGTTTCGAATCAGATAGAATAAAAAGAAGTAGAAGTCAGTATAGTGAAGTAAACTATCGCCATGCAAATATTTATCATTGGAAGCAATTGTTTTAATGATTTATTGCAATAGTTTAACATTATTGCTTTAAAAAAATACTAAGGCAATTTAACAAATAAGAATCAAATTAGAGCAATTGGCGATCTTATAACTAAAAGTAATTCTTCCAGATAACCAATTATCATAGGAGAAACATTTAATATATACAAATATTATTCATTTACGGTTTATTAACAAGAGAACAAAGCTAAAACAAATGATAATTCAAGTTATTGTAGATTCTATTTTAACCTGAACTTCACAGTTAAAAAGCCTGATACAAAGATATTCTGAAGTATTTACGTTCTTTATTTGTATTTTTCCAGGTAAAATATTCACAAGAAATGATCCAAAAAAGCAGGCAATTTTTAGAAAAACGCCTACATTTGCGTACATGACCAGTATCTTCTTTGGTTGCGTGGTCTTTTCTACTGCAGCGTTATGGGCTATATTTCCCATGCTCAAACCCACTTTAGAATTACCACTTCAATATCCATACCTTAATAGTTCTGACCCTATGTTAGTATAAATGAAATATTTTATTATATTGTTGACATTTAGTGCAATTGATCTTTAATTTGACTTCTTCTTCTTTTATTAATGGCCTCAGATGTCTATTGAGAACAGGCCAATAAGAAATTATTAAATCAATACAAATGTAAAACAAATTTATATTAAAAAATCGCCTTCTATTTGACATTATATATAACTCTGTAGTAGTTATCAAAATTAATGATAGTTAAGAAATTTATGACGAATTTCTATCAATAAATTGTACACTACATTTCACGAAAATAATTAATTTTCGTTTTTCTATGTTTAGAGTTGTAGCGGACTACTTTCGTGTTCGATAGTAATTATATTAATTCGACGATACAACGACGCGATGGCTGTATAGCTTACAAAAACAACTAAACAATCAATGTAATTAAACACACATGTGTACGTCGTAGTTATGGAAACAAAAGTCTTTCTTATGTGTACAGTAATGCCCCGCTTTACGCGACTCCGTTATGCGCGGTTTCACTATAACGCGAAATTCAAATTTCGCGCTCAATTGCCCCGCATTATGCGAAAGAGTGCGTATAAACATAATGTAGTCATCAACTTCTCTAAAGTCGCGGGAATTTCAGTTTTTTCCGGAACGTATCACTCGCGTAAAGCGGGGCATTACTGTAATCACTTATAGAGCTAGTTAACGACTGCCCGACAATACGGTTGTCACCTATGATTACACAAAAGATTTATATAATAACAATACAACAACAATAGGAAGCAGATTTAGAGCAATTGGCGATCTTATCACTAAAAGTAATTTCTTCCAGATAACCAAATGTCATAGAAGAAGCAGCAATAGTATTGGGCAATGCAATTTAGATAAATAAAATACATAAATATAAGTAAACTAAATATATAATGAACAATCACATACTTATATAATTTTAATATAATATACAAATATTATTCAGAAGGAGATAGGTATAGTGATTTAAGTTTAAAGATAGGAAGAGATGGTGCAGATTTATATGACTACCCTCTATGCATAAGTAAAATGTATAACACAGAGAAAGTGTTTTGTTTCTTTCGTTCAATCAGGTTTATTCCGTTGTACGTGTACCAAATATTTGCGATGACGATCGTGGGTCTTGGAGCCGCAGCAGCCGACTTCCTCATAGGCGGCACAATGGCTCTAGCTTCTGGTGCCATGGATTTGCTTTATCATGAACTTGAAGGTATTGGGACGACTCGTCGCATTCAAAGCAACGCAAATTGTAAAGGTAATTTTGTTTAGAAATCACAAGCAATTGGTATAGAGTTTATTTATTTAATTTGTTATTTTATTATAATAGAAAAATACGATACAAACGATACGATAAAAAATAAATATACAAAATTTAAGTTTGGAAAAAGAATTATTAAAATTCATATAAGAATACAAAAAATCAACTTAGAATCCTTGTAGCTAGAACTAATTATAGAAAGAGACGTGTAATGGTGAAGGAGTACAATTGTATATTGATTTATTATTGTTGAATATTGTTGAAATGTAGTTGTGTAATAACTTATAAGATGATGTTAAAGAATTGAACAATTTAAAAGATCAACAAAGCATTTTATGATGTTGATATATATAACACTATACCAACAGTGATTTTCAACTTTTTTTGTTTGAGGCACACTTTTAACGATTTCAAAATTTAGCAACACACAAAGAAAAAAATAAATTTAATTTTTTTTAAATCATGTTATTTAATAATATTAACATTATTAATTTGGCAGCACACTTAGAATGTCGTGGCACGCAAAAGTACCGCGGCGCACTGATTGAGAATCGCTGATCAATAATATATTTATTTCTCATACATAAGTGAGTTAGATAAATTATTTTGAGTAATAAAACCTGAATTATGTTTTAGATGCAAATAAAATCAAACAACATAGCGATGCCGTAGCTTGCGTAAAGTTCCATGGAGAAATTATTAAGTACGTTATTATAATTTTAAGCATTTGGATTTCGTATATGTTGTAGTGAAACTAGCTTTCATTTCAGGCTAATGCGAGAACTGGAGAACATGTTCAGTTTACCAACATTATTCCAGTTTATGGCCACTTCTGTTATTATTTGTGGAGTCGCATTAAAAATTACTCTGGTAAAAACAAAACAATCTACCTATACTTAATTTTAATTTAATTAAATAATACTGTTTTTTTAATTATTTTCTTTCAGAGCAACCAACCTTTGGAGATTATTACCATGATATTTTATTTTGTGTGCGTGACCACAGAATTGTTGATTTATTGTTATTTTGGTGATCTTGTTAGAGAGAAGGTACTTGTTAGTTAATATCAAAAATCTTTGGAATAATAATAAAATAGATACTTTAAGCTCTTGCGCATAGCCAGAATCTACGAGATTTCGGAAAGACATACGACGAGACAGTGGCGTAACCAGCTTTTGACCCCCCTAATGGTTGCCATGTTTAAAAATTTAATATTTATTAATTATTAGTAGAGATGTTCCGACTAGTCGGCCACTAGTCGGTAAAGCCGACTATCCGGCCACTATCGTAGTCGGCGACTAGTCGGCGACTAATCGGTAAAAAGCGCCGACTATCCGGCTTCTTACTTTGTGTCTATTTCTCAATAAAATGTATGTGTTACTTCCTTGTAAAGAAAATATATTGATGACATTTATCAAACAAAATTAGTATCTTAATTAAAAAACAAATCAACATAATATTTAATGACATATATTGCAATACTGCGTGATGATATTTGAAACTATTGTCAAACTAGTGAGCTGTAAAACTCAAAAAACTTTTTTTGTTATTTATATTTGTCCACATGTCAGTAGTGACTGAAATTGCAGCGAATCAGCTGTAAACGAAGCGTCACGGGAATCCCCTAAACCGTAGTCGGCTTGGCCGATTAGTCGGCCGACTAGTCGGCTTATTTACAACCGACTAATCGGCTAGTCGGCTAGTCGGCCAAAGTCATAATCGGCACATCTCTAATTATTAGTAAATATTTTCACTACCTAAAATAGAATAAAATGCATTTAAGTAATGATCAGCTGATCACAGATCAAATCACACTCGAGTGTTATTTCTTAATATGGGGTCTAAGATAGGTAATTTTACTTTACAGAGTGAAAAACTAAGCGAGGGTGCATATTTTAGTAACTGGTCAAACATGAATGAAGACACTCGACGTGTGATACTGCTTATAATTGTAAGGACTCAGCGACCTCTAGTGTTTACTGCTGGAAACGTCTTCGGAGTTACATTAACCACTTTTGCTGCGGTAATTTTCTTCTCAATAAATACATGCTTGTATTTAACACTAGAACTGCCAACCGGTCAATATGACCTATTTTTGCCAACCAGTCAAAATGACCGGATGACTTATGTTTTGTGTTTGCAAATATTAAATATAATTCAATAAATTTATTGTGGAAGTGTAAAAAATAAAATCGTGTACAAAAAATAATGACTAAGGTTTTACATAAAAGTCTTGTGAAAAATTTTTGAAACCGGTCATATTGACGTGTGTGTTGAACCTTGTCTCTGAATTCTTTTAATTGGGTTCTATTCTCCTGTCAATTAAAACTTTGAATGAATGAACGAACGAACGAACGATCGAATGAATTGTGTTTTACAAACTCAGTTTGCAAACAAATTAATTTAATTTATTCAATTATTACCAATTTTAAATAAATTTTAATAAATGTCTATCGTTTCAGATAATGCGCACATCATATTCTTACTTCGCAGTTTTAAATCAAAAACATGAAACGTAAATTAATTTATTAGTATACTTACAATTCAATCAAAACAATTTAATTAATGAAGAATAATTTTAGATTGTTTTTTGTTTCTTGATGAATAAAAAATGAAAGAAATTATACAAATTATTTATTATTTACATTATAATGCTACAAATTTCAATGTTCCTTATTCAAATAATGACTACAAGGCATTCGATGGCTTTTTACAATATTTACATTATTTAGTATAGTATATATAGTTTTAATTATTTACATATTTATTTTAAAAAACTAATTACAATTTGAATTTTCATGTAAGACTTCCCAATTATGTTTTTTATATTTTAAAAAGCTATACATCCATCGAGACGCTTTTGACACGATGACTGGAAAGCTTTTAAAAGGTCTAATTAAACCTGAAAAAGTCTTATGAAAAATGAAAATATATTTATGTACAATAACGGCCTCACTGACGTATTGGATAACGCGTCAATTGTTACGCAATAGACCCGAATTAATTCGTAATAATTATTATTAACATATTGTTAGGGCGGAACATATAGTAGATCGGCTGAGTTGACAACACTATTGCCGACGAATTGATGCAGACACATCACTACTGATGGAGAGACCACATGACACTTGAGCACGGAGGGCTCGTTCCAAAAAATTAAATATATTCTTAATTATATTAATTTTTAGAATATTGTATCGAACATAACATAGACGAAACTAATATTTTTTAGTTAACGTTTTTTTTGTTGGGACAATATAGCTTTAAAATAAACTTAACATGGTTGCTTCCATTGGTTCCTTAGATAACAAAACAACGAAGAATCTACACAAACTATGCACAATAACAACTTTTAATCGGTTTCCTGTAAAATTGCGGTTTTCTAGATCCTACCAAGTTAACAGTGGGCTTATCACGAATTTTAGTCTGGCTTTCGAACCGAGTTCGCTTCAAGCGATTTGTATGGAAATTTGAGCAGCGCCACCGCGTGCGAATTTGGAACTACAACATTTTAGATACTTTTTGTTAATTTTCGAACGTCTCGATCTTTCGTTCATTTGATAGATTGCTGGTGCTCGTTAGTCGTTAGTAAAAATTCATGATCCCGATTGCTAACGGATCTGCTTTACTTGTGACAGCTCGATTCGAAAGCCAGACTAAATTCGCGATAAGCTCACAGGTCGATACGTTTATATTCTTCTGGTCCTAGCAACCTTAATACGAGGTATTTTTTCTTTAATATACATTATTATTATTGGCAAAACTGTAAATAGTTAATAATTGTTCCAAATATGTTTTTAAATGTATCAGACAAGTTTAGCTTAATGTTAATATAATGTTTCTTAATCAACAGAAAGTTATGAATAAATCTATTACACATTTAATATTGTTAACGAAATTGCTAGTGAAAGTACAGGGGTTTCAGTTATGTCTGTCAACGTGTAATGCTGGGTTAGTGACTGCTATAATGCTGTCGCCTCTTGCTGCTACAACTTGGGGACGAGTCTCTTCTGATTCCTGAAATTTTGACTTCAGTTTAAGGCCCAAATTAGCATAGTAAACAACAGCTTAACATTTATTTCCTCTATAACTAATATTATGATTGCTTATGAGAATATAATTCGAATAATGTTACCGGTGGTGGGGTGCTGGTGCTGGAATAAGAGCAACGGGAGTCTGCGTCATCACTCTCTGCCTTCATTGTCCACCAACTGAAATGTCAAAAGTTAAAACTTGTATTCAATAATGCCTTTATCTTTAAGAATAATTATAATATTCATAAAGTATATTTTATAGTAGCATACAACAGGTTGGAGGTTCCACTATGCCGGCTTGAGAAGACGAATGTGTGTGTGTGTGTGTGTGTGGGGGGGGGGGGGGGTATTTATAATAACACACTTTATAATTTACCTTTTAATTGTTATCATTGTTACTATGTCATATATATTTTATAGTCCATGAGTTCGATCACGACTTTGCTTGTTCGGATGTAAATAATGTGTGAATAAATGTCAAATATGCGTACAAAGTATCATGTAATGATCAAACCTGTTACTCGAATTGCTCCTGACACAGTCGGGACTGATACGCACACCTGTCACGTCTTCATCCTGCAAATTGGGTTTCTATTAGAAAACCTATTTTTAAGTTTAATTATAAAACTATTTGAAGAGTGCATTTTTCTGTTATTTTACGCGTCTAGCTTAGTAGGTATGATTATTGTTGATAGATTTTAGTAATTTTCTAATTAGTTTTAATAAGAATCATGCTAATAACATAAATACTTACCTATAAGAAAATAAAGCCGCTACTAAAAAGCAAAAAATAAATATAAGGAAATATATCTTGGACTCTACGTAAGCTTGTGATATATATGTCATGTGTTTTATACTTACCACCATATTATTTATTATATTGTTATTTATAATATATATTATTATATACTGATACAAGGTAATTCATTTGAAGGGGTCATTCATAAATAACGTCACACGTTAAGTGAGGGGAAGGGGGTCTAAATGTCATGAAATTCGTGTGACGCAATTTATGGATGGCCCCAAATGAGGTATTAAGTATTATACGTTAACACCAGCGACACCATTTCACTAAATTTAATATAAAACACTCAATACCACATTTTTTGTTTCAAACTGAATCACCCGGTATATAAGTTCTGTGAGCCTCATATATGAATATAAAGCCCTTCGTATTTTCATAGAGGTTAACTGTTAGAGTAGAGTTTTAGGTACAATCAACACAAAAAATATTAGGATAAACAAACCGTTCAAACTAAATTATGTCATTCCGACAAGAATAAAAGTTTTATTCCTTTAGATGTTTAGGTAGTTATAAAAAGTATTTTCGTTTCGATATTATTAATGTTGACTGTACTGTATCTGTCTAAACTTGTAAATGATTAATATTAGTTAGTATAATAGAATTTGTTTACTTTGAACAACTAAAAATGATACTTTTGCTTTTAAACTACAGTTCAATTAGAATCTCGCTCCGACCATGATGAGCCTAAAGCTTTCGAAAATTAATATAAAATAACGTCTTTATATTATTCAAATTATCTTAACGAAGTGTTTGCATTTTATTATCGGAACATATATCAAAGAGTGCGACCATATGATCCCTGTAAAGAACAAAATCACAATACATAAGCAAAAGTATCAAACTTAGTTACTCAAACCATAATCCCAGATCATGCTTTTCGCATTAAGTTCTAAATCAGGTGCAGTTCTACACTGTGAGATCTACATGAGTAGTCGGTGAGGCAACCTGGCGAGGTCGTTTACTTGGCGTCTCTTCCTCGTCTCTATCTCTATCTTCCGTAACTCCTGCTGATAAGGGCAGGCTGAAAATACCAGAATCAGATTATATTATATACCATATACATTTACATTTATTTCTTTATGATTGCGTTTTTTACCTGTGCTTAGAATAATGTAGACCAGCTTTTCTTACAACTTGTCTGGCTAAGGGAAACAGCTCATCTCGTCTGGTCAATAAAGCAGGTACACAACGACACATCTGCGCTGCTGCCTCGTTTACCATTACCTGTGACCGATAGAGGGTAGGTAGATGCTAAATTTTATTGTTAGTCGACATGTCACGATATTTACCTCATGTAATGTTAAAGGTTTCTCCGGTTTTCTTTTGCAATCAAATCTCCCATAAATAGCAGCGTACTTTCGTATCTCTTCCATTCTCTTTGGATCCGATTCAGGCATCAACATTACCAGTTCCAGGTCTTTACACATTTTCTTCTTAGTATTCTGTGGCTTAGGCTCCAATTGAGGCAAATGTTTGCTTATTTTTTCTGCTGCGGAAGCCAATTTTTGTACTTGAATATCTAAGAGTATTGGCGTTAAAGATGCAGGACCTGATGATGGACTTGTTCCAGAAGTGGGTGTACATGTAGCTTGTGGGGAAAATGATCCGGTAGAAGTAAAACTAGTAGTTGTGGTGGGGGTTGTCGTTACGGGTGAAGGTGGAATTACTATTTTGGTGAAAGTGCTTGGTGGTGTTTGGTTATGTACTGGACTAGCATTGGTGGCTGATGCGTTTGAACTGCAACTGTTTTCTGGTGCACCTGGTGAAGGACTATACATTGGTCTATTATTCTCTGGCGACGCTACAGACCTAGACAGAGGTGGCATCGCAGGAGGCATATTTAATAGTCTTTGGTTACATTGTATAAAAGGGTTTTCTGTGGGACATAAGTTAGGCACTATAGGTATCTGGAATAAGGCTGGGTTATTGACCCATTCTTGTAAGGCTTTTTGCAGTCTTCTAACATGAAGTGGTTTTGATGCCATCCCTACCAAAGCCATTATTTCGAGAAATTCTTCTTCTCCGGCGTCACAGAGTTGCTGTACATCATCGCCACCTGCAATTAAGAATAAAAGATTAGAAAAAATATGGAAATTACAATCCGCATTTTGCATATATTAAGAACCCGTAACTTTTCCCAATAAAAAAACTTTCTCAAACTCGAAATGATAGTCGTGAAGCAAGTTCATTTTGTATCTATTGTTTCCATTTGGGATCTCGGCTTAAAAAACGTGTGATACGTCAAAAAAATTATAGCACACAGTTGCGTTTTAATTTATTCTTATATGCAAATGTCTTACGTGACCATTTTGCCAAGGGGCCGGCGAAAAAAAAGACAAAGGGATAAGCAGACCGAGCTGAACCCTTCCTTAGCGTAATTGCCAAAATTAAAAAAAGCAAATTTGCATCCGAGGCCGTCTGCGCTTCTTTTTTACTTTTTTGAAGTTTGAAGATTATGCAGATGTGTTTTTTGGACATCACGAAGTATGAGAAAGTATTTTTTTTATTGTTCCTATCATGAAGGATTTTTGTATTTTATCATAATTTGAATTAATATTATAATGTTATGCAAAATATATTAAATTATAAATATTGTTTTTTTACGATATTATATTTTGTATATAATTATTTATTTATTAAAATACCATCAAAAACTAGTTGGATAAATTTTTTTATATATATTGGTCAATTATTCTAACCATAGACAATAAATACACTATTTTACTGTTCAAGGCACAGAAATACAATTATTGCTAAAAAAAAAACGTTTTAACAAAGTACATTAGGTTAACAAGTACCTTATATAATACAACTATTAGAATCAGTGTTGCTGGTAACATTATAAAATTTCCCCACATTTTTATATATATTAACAATATTATCCCAAAACACGGGTAAACTGATATGAATTGATGTGAATAGCAACACTTAATGTAAAAAAGTTATTAATTATTAATGTCTCTACTATTTATTTACAATTATATCGATAATATAATAGGCTTGCCAGATGAATACAAACTGTACGATTTTCCCTACATTCATTTCGATCTTTTTAAATTTGCGTTACTTGACTTATATTAAATTGAACACTAGCTGAGAGTGAGTCTATAGGGACCATTGAGACTTGATACTTAAGATTGATATCAAAGTACATAATAGTGAAGATTTGATGACTGAGATGATGAGATGTTGGTGTGCTTATATACTTAGGTACCTACTAACTTTATTTACATTAATCGTATTTTTTTAAGTTGCTTAATTATAGCTAATTAAGATTGTACCTACATTATATTGTACAAGTTATGATTGGCGAGTTTCTTGTGATTTCTTCTCGTCTATGCCTTTGCGAAATCTCGTAGATTCTGGCTATGCGCAAGAACCTAGACGGCCTATGCGAAATAACGATTTTTGATATTAATAATAACTTACCCATTTCAAGCAACGTGTCGTAGTAAGCTAATAAACTAGCTCGTTGCATAACCCTATATAATTGCAGTTCCGCCTCATTTGCAGGCGCTGACGTCACTACCACTGAAATTAAAAATTACATATAAACAATTTTAATTATTTTTCACGCCTTAATATCAAGTTGGTTGTAAATAAGCGTAATAGTGAGCCGCAAGAGAGAGTTTAAATTATTTAAAATCATGTTCACAGAAGACCTAGGACGATACTACATTGTTAAAAACTATATTTAATAAATTATACATTTATTTATATATACCTATTGTGAAGATACATAAGTTTTTCTTTAACAATATCAAAGAGGATTTATTATCTCTAATTTTCGAATGAAATAAACATTACATAAAAATTTTACTTCTCTTATTGTGGGATTCTGTAGTACATAAATTGTTATCAAATTGACAGTAACTATAATTATTTAAAAATAAGTAAATGTCCACATATGTGGCCATTTGCGTGAAGAGGTTAAAAGAATCTAACAAAACAATATTAATTACGACTCTATACTAGTACCTAATAAATTAAAAATCCATTGTTTAGTAAAAAAAGAGCTATAATTTCTATTATAATAAAATAACAGACGAATATAACTTTTAATTCTACCAACGACGGCCACAAACCACCCAAAACCTAATGGAGATATTTAAATAAACCTAGATTTTATTCCAAATATTAAAAATCATCTATCATTATAATATTATGAGAAGGTCATAATTAGCTCTAAACGCTAGTTTTGGCAACAATTTTAACTCAATGTTTAGTTCCAGTGCGTGCGTCGATCAATTTTATTCGGATAGCGTGAGGTTGAGGGGAGTCGCTAAAAAAACGGACCCCATTCCTTGTAACCCCATTTCCAAATATCAACCGTTGAGCCTACTAAAAAACTAGATGAATGCATTTTTACATAGGGGCTCAACAGAATTTGAATTTAGAATAGTAGGAACAGGATAGCGATATGTTTCTTGTCTTTTACTTATTCCATTTTTAATTTATTGTCCGTTAGAATTGGACCTCCCTTTTTATCGTCCTAGCAGAGAAGATTGTCGTTTTGGTTAAGTAAGTTGATTTTTTCGTTCGAATATAAACTTCCATTAAAGTCACAAGGCAATATTAATTTAAATTATTGTATAAATATATGATAAAAAAAAAATCAAACCTATAATTATTCTAAAATGATTTTCAATATTCATTTGTGGATACGCGTCAAAGATTCTAAAGACGTCAAAAATATATTTAAAGTTCTACTGGTGACACAAAATCGAGCGTACAGAACTGTAGGTACCGCGTACAATTGCGTACAAATCCCTCACTATTATTTCATAGGCTCCCCCTAAACGTGATCAATATTGCCACATAATATTTAGGGTTGCAAGAGTAGAAAAAATGTTTACACCCGTAACGTTGATTCTAAACGTCTATTGGGTTTTTGTGAGGGGTGAAAAAACCGTGGGGTGGGTCCAACTCCACCCTGGATAGCAAAAAATGCACATAAAAAAACTGTATACATAAAAAAGGGTACCTAATTGTTAAAATTAGTTAATAATTTCATTACCTATATTTAATAATTAACATAGACAAAATATATTTATATTTTTTAATTAATTATTATCTTTTTATATATTTTTTTATATATATAGCTTATTTTTTGAAATGCATTCTTTTCTATTTATGTTACTTAATTTTGTGTATAATTCCAGGTGTTTATTCTCTAAGTACACAATTAACCATAAAAAAAAATTGCTCAGTATTAAAAAACTATTTCTCACAGAAAAAATAAAACAAAAAAGAATCGTCACGTTTTATGCAAATTTATTTTTGTTTTTTTTTTCCACAAACCCTTGAGAATTCTTTTTTTTTTCAAAGAGAAATCCACAATCCTTTTCTATAGGTTTTTTTTTTCTTAAAGTTGTACGTAAAATTGGTCACATGCTAACTAGCATATGCGTGAATAAATTAAAACTTTTTATCACTAACGTTTTTATAGGATGAAATACAAAAAAATGTATCGTCAGAAGTTATTCTCGAACATAAAAAACTTTGTAGACTCAACACAATGGCTGCAAAGCTTTCGAAACGTCAATTTAAGTAAACGCAGTAATAAACCGCACAAATACTTTATACTATTAAACAACGAATTAGTTAAATTATATTTTGTCTTTGTCTATTGTATATGAAATAAGGTAAGACAAAAAGAAACGAAAGATAATTCGTTGCTTAATAAAAAAAATTGTTTTTTTTTTCAAACAAAATTCACCATTACTAAAAATATCTTCATAAATTCAACCACTTTACTTTCAGCAAACCTACTTATTAATCTTAATAGGTAACCTATCACCCCGCGTAATTTTAAATTCGAGTACCGTTTCATGACCATAGACAATTGCCACCAGAGAGAATAGTCGCTTCCGTTATAACGCATTAAGAAGACGAATATTCACGCTATCAGAGGCGGCTCGTCCTAAAGAGCGCTGGTGCAGTGCACTCCCACAAAAATTACAGAACTTATATTACAGCGGCGTAGATATAGGTAATATAATATACTATTGTATAGGCATAGTAGAATAGAATGAATGTAATGTAAGGATAGTATGTAGTATGTATTATGAAGAAATATAGATCACTTCTGTAATTTTCGTGGGAGTGCACTGCACCAGCGCTCTTTAGGACGAGCCGCCTCTGCACGCTATAAATTATCTTTTGTTTATTGCCAAACAGCTTTTGTATATAAGTTCCATGTAGCTTTCAAATAAACTTAAAAATGACACCGTCAAACTCGCATTTACATTACAATAATAATTGCCTCCGCTCGCTTACCACAAAACGCACGTGCACTGCGAAACGTGCGAAAATATAAATCCCTTATACTTTTGCAATTAGCTTAAAAAATTCGGCTAAAATTCAACAAAAAAAAAAATTAATTTACATACACCCTTTGAATAATACTTAATCTTTAACGCGGTAATTTTCTTCTTTATAAACAAAAACATCCTTTTTGTGAATGTACTTCGAATTTAAATAAGTGTGTATGGAAAGGGTTAAGTCGATTTTGGAAGGGCTAATACGTCACAATTTTTTGTTAATATTTTTTAAAAAAATGTGACATATTTATTACCAATTCTGTAGGAGACAGAGAACTTGAAGACTAATATTATTATCTTACTATTAATTGTACTTTTAAATGCTACAGATTATGTATAAAAGTCAGCCATCAGCGTTAACTTCCTAACATTAATCTAAGATAAATTCCTTATATATGTATCTAAGAGTCTCGACGTGACTACAATGTAAACAAAAATACTTTTAGATTAGTTAAATTAATTTAATGTCATTGTATCTGTGGATAAAACCGTGGCAAAACATTATGACGAAAATTTAAATAAACGGATAAAAAAAACTCTTTCCCATAATAAAAAACTTGCTAATGACAATGTTGGTATAGAAAACAAAGACGGTATACGGTGGGATGCGTCTGCGCATGTGATTAGGGGGTTTTTAGCACTTGCATGGTGATTGATATGCGCAATACTGTTTATGAATATTAATGCGGCCGCGTCAGGCAGGTTTCTTTACTAACGACTTCACTACAAAAGCTATTCTAAGGTTTTTTTATCCCATTTCGTTTTGTAAGAGCTTCCGTGCGAATTCTTGAAGCTTAAAACTTTGTGGATTAAAAAATATATGCATACTAAATGAGTGTTTTAATGGGTAGGAAGAAAAAATACTTTTTGAAATATCTTGTGGAAAGAGCTTTATAATTATTTACCGTCTAACGTAATTGTAAAAATCAATACAATTTTAATTTAGTAAAATAAATTACATAATATTATATTAAGTAGGTACCTAATAATATAATTAGTTTGCATTGTTAAATTTTTATATTATTTTCTTCTCATAAAACAAAATAATTTAATAAACACATAAACAAAAAATTAGTATAGATATTTGTTATATGTTGTTGCAGATATATCAAACGAAATCTATGCTTTTTCTCAAAGAATAACAATAACCAGATTGGACGTAGATAAGCAAAAAAATCGAATAAAATTTTTAAAAAACCTATAATACGATGTATTATTATTTTCATTCTTAATCCCTACTAATATTATAAATGTGAATGTGAGTTTGTTTGTTACGTATTCACGCAACAACTACTTAACCAATCATCATGAAACTTTGTACTCCATATTTTTGGAGGTACTAGAAGTAACATAGGATACTTTTTATTTAAAAAAAATATTATTTGTTACTATAGTTTCCAACTGACTATAGTTTCAGCTGTTTGGAATCATATTGATTCATTTCTATTGAAATAATCTCTGATACTTATTTAATGACTTAAATACGAGCGAAGCCACGGGTAAAAGCTAGTTTATTATAAATCAGGTCTTTTTTTACTGAGATAATAACCTTTCTTCACTGACAACTAAGACAATGACTTGTGGTTTTGCATACAAAATTAAGTTGTAGAAACCGTATTTTTTATTACCATTTCGAAAGTGAGATTGGTCCGGCAGGTGGCGCGGCCCAAACACTTTTTCTAATAATTAATCAAAGATCCATCTGTTGAATAATTACTGGGTCAATCAGACCCCGACAATTTTTAAGGGTTAATCAAATATAATAAAGAAATTAGAATATCTGGGCGGATGGACATGTGCTTTGCGTTATTGTCTATTTTGGACTTTTGTTTTTTGTTTACTTTTAATTTGATTTTTATATCTATATATTATATAATAAAAATTCATATAGGATAAGGTCGAACTAAAATTGATATCTATATTAATATTATAAAGAGTAAAGATTTGTATTTTTGTATGTTTGTAACGAATTGGCTCAAAAACTACTGAACCGATTTCAAAAATTCTTTCACCATTTGAATGCTACATTATCACTGATCAATATAGGCTATATAAATTACAGGAAAAAATAAGGATCCTTACGAAAACTAATAATGTAACCCAAGGTTGGCAATAATTGCCATAAAATGTCTTTCAACGCTTATTCTAAAATTCTAAATATTTAAAAAATAAATGCCCACAAGTGCGAAGCCGGGACGGGCCGCTAGTGAAGAAATAAAATTTTCATTATGTATATTCAAAATTTATAAATAAAATATAAATTATAATTAAATTTTCTTATTAATTAATGAATGCGATAAATTTTGCTGCATGTATATACAATTTACAAAAGATTAGCTGCATCACTTCAGTTTAGTTTTTTAATGATGTTGCGTGGACTTTGCTAATAGTACATCTATCCCAATGTCCATTATACAAAATGTACACACATGATATTGTAACGTCATATTCACCCACAATGTGTGAGGGGACCATCCCTTCCGTTGAAAGGGTTACAATCTACCTTAGCAGATGGTGAGTGACAGGGTCATCGCGTTTTTTATAAATTATATTCAGTTGAAGTTAAAATAAAGTTACGTTTACTTACTTTCTGGATTAAGTTTTTTAGTTATCGTTAATGTAATGTATTATTTAAGTAAACAAATGAAATAACGCATTAAAGATTGTCTAGAAAAATAAACTAAAGTAAAAAACAAAAGTAGCCACATTGGCATATATGCTTAAATAATGTCCTGTTTATGTATTTTTATAGTAGACCTTCATATGACCACACTGATCTTAAGCTAGAATTATATTCATGAGCGGAGATAACTTCTATCGCAAACAAATGAATCCGGCATGACAGCTTGAGAAGATGAATACTGACACACAGTCCTTATTCTTGTTCAAGCTATTTGCAAGCCAAGTGTTTTATCAGTGCTCATTTATTTATTTAATAAGCCTATTTACAAAATTACATTAAGATAATATATTATTAAAAACCAAATGAAATTTTATTTATAGGATAGAACAGCAAGCTCATATTAATTGAAGACACTATTAAAAAAAAAAACATTGGTCAACCCTGCAACTAACAATGTACCCGACAAATAGTTTGTCCAGTTTACACTTTAAAAAATAGTCGTGTAGGTGTTAAGTTTACGTTATTTTGTGTAATTAGTGTTGGGAAAAGGACGGGTGGCGCTTAAGCCCTTTTTGTTTGAAAAAACTGTATTTTGTGGTTATCACGATTGCGATAATTGGTAGAGCGCGGTTTTTACCCTTTAGCTAAATTCATATTTGTGTAAATGTATTTTTTATTGTAGCGTTAATTGCGTATTATTAAACGTTTAATTCGAATTTTAAAATTATATATTGCCTTTGAAAAATAGTTTTGCAGGCGTCATATCCCTACTAATATTATAAATGTGAATGTGAGTTTGTTTGTTACGTTTTCGCGCAACAACTACTTAATCGAAACATCATGAAACTTTGTACACATATGTTTGGAGGTACTAGAAGTAACATAGGATACTTTTTATTTTAAAAAAAATAATTATTATTTACTATAGTTTCCAACTGGGTATAGTTTCAGCTGCTTGGAATCATATTGATTAAGTTCTATTGAAATGATCTCTGATAATTATTTAATGACTTAAATGCGAGCGAAGCCCCGGGTAAAAGCTAGTATTTTATATATTTTTAAAAGAATATAATTATAATCGTATCCTCAAACATAAAGTTCACATTAATGAATTTTTTTTCTCGTAAAATATTTGTTGTCTACTCAATCATACCCAGCACGTCTGCCTAAGAGCAGCATTGTACAAGCTCTGATAAAAAAAACGCGGCAAGAGTCACTCTAATGGTTTATATACGGTATAAATTATTTGTGTAAAGAGTTTTAAAAACATTACACTGTGGGCTTATCACGAATTTTAGTCTGGCTTTCGAACCGAGTTCGCTTCAAGCGATTTGTATGGAAATTGCAAACCACCGCGTGCGGATTTGGAACTACAATATTTTAGATACTTTTTGTTAATTTTCGAATGTCTCAATCTTTCGTTCATTTGATAGATTGCTGGTGCTCGTTAGTCGTTAGTAAAAAATCATGATCCCGATTGCTAACGGATCCGTTTTACTTATGACAGCTCGATTCGAAAGCCAAACTAAATTCGTGATAAGCCCACTGATCTTCTTCTCGTTATACGCCTTTCCGAAGCCATTGTAGTCTAACGATGAGCAAGCCCACGCCTTCAGTGCCTATGCTAATAAACTATTTTCATTTAATATATTATACACAATAAATTGTGACGGTTTCATCATATTTTATTGAAATATGTCAGTGTATAGATTGGATTTGCAACGTGGAATGTTTGGCTACCCGCTCGAAGTGTGTTAAGTAAAAAAAATAAACACGGAAGGGTTGCCAGCATTGAAAAGTAGTTATTTATTCACTAGCTTTACTAAGTAAGGTGTGTGTTGTGGGAACATTTTGACCCCTCGTTTTTGATAGTTTTTTCCAATAAGTTTTTTCTTTTCCGGTAAGATGTTGATTTTAATGAACCCAGAAGGGTGGATGGACAAAAAGGTGGCTCAGGTGAATGGACCATGGTTTTTAGGGTTCCGTTCTCGATCCCAAAGCAGGAACACTGTTATATCATCTTTATATCATACATACGAAAAAAAGTTACTTTGAAATTATCATTACAAGACCTTTCTTTATTGTCCTATCAGTTTAACACTAGAAAGACCAACACCGTCAATTTGACGGCACGGCGATTTCATTCTTAAATATTTTGCGAACTATGTTTTTGTTTCTTTTCGTATTTTATTACTTTACCTAATTTGTTATTATCAGCTTAAATCCATATAAAAAACCATTATTATATTTGTCGTATATGAGATTCCTTTACGTCAACGTGACGGCAGCGATATTCTAATAGTAAACAAAATTGACGGCTGCGGTTTTTAAAGGTATAGTATGCAGCCCGACACTTCTAGTGTTAAGTAAAAAAATACAATTAATAATTATTGATCAAAAAGGGAACCGAAATAAACTGAGATAGAAAACTCGAACTTGACTATGTTATGGGGTGAGAAGATGCCCATGGGAATCTTTTTCAACTTTCAAGTATTCAGGTCAGCTGCAACCAGCTTTATTTGCGGCACAACAATCATATTTACAATATACCAAAAACGAAGTTATTAATTACTGATAAAAAACGCATTAATTAGGTAGATACATGTTTTCTTAACATCCATAAATAATAAAAAGTACAAATAATAATAATAATACATTTTGTGTTCGCAGTAAGAGAAATTCGAAAAAATTAATAAAGGATAAGTAAGTATATTATTGCCAATATTATGTCATAAAAAACTTGTTTTATATTGACATATACCCTGACCGGTTCGCTGGCCCAAGGTCATGGCGACCTACAAACGTTTTTTCATCCTGTCGGCAACTTTCTGTCGGGACTACAAAAGCATTCTAGGCTTTTTATGCTTCGTCAAATAGATCAAATTATAAAAATGATTAATTTTAAAAAAACTTTTTATTGTCTTAGTTTTATTAAAGTTACATGGATTGTTGTCAATTTTGGCAATAAAATAAAATTGCTTCCTATTTTGAATTATATTCTCAAAGGCTAGAAAAGAAAATAATAATACTACTTTATATTATCAAAATGTATCTTTTTTTAATGTAATTTGTTACTTAATTTGCATTAGTTATTATTTATTGAACATTGAATTTTCACTAATTACGATTTAATATAGAGATAAATACTAGAATTATCTAGAAGCTAAAGCACGTCGCATATCAATGCATGCTGTACAATGTATTAAATTCCAAAACAAATGACAATTAACCCTCCCGTGAGAAGATCTCAGTGGACGTCCGTAAAAAAGCGATATTGTGGTCGTCAAAAAAATATTCAAATAAAGGGTCCCACATACCCATAGTGGGCAGTTGCTTGACTTTTTTAACTGTGAGAATTTGAATATATTATACGTTCTTTCTGTGTTTTATTTATAAAGGGATGTTGAGATTTAAAGGGGTAAGAGCCGGATGTGAGCAAGAAATAATACAACAAAAATGACCGATTGTTATCATGTTATCTTTAGAAAAAACTTAATAAGAATACTAGGGAAATGCTTTATATCATTTTGGACATGAAGTTCATTTTGAAGACCCACATATTTGATAATAAATACCCTGACCCTAAGCCAGGATACCCTAGACCAGTGTTTCCCAACCTTTTTTGTGCCATGCCCCACCTTAGTCTTTCTAAAATTCTTATGCCCCCCTTATGTAACCAAAAAATTATACCTTTTTGAAAAATTGGCTTTTTCGTTAAATTTGGCACCAAAATATAGTATTGCATTTAAATGGCCCGGAGCGAAAGGATTAAACTCGTGTCGAGTCCATTTTCGAATTGCCCCCCTTAACAATCAAATTGCCCCCCTGTGGGGCGTGGGCTGCCCTAGACCCTATCTAGACACGGACAACATAAAAACATAACAATTAGAAACAGTGACGTAGCGAACTTAACTCTCCCCCGGGGCACAATATCTTTTAAAATCCCCTCCCTTCGAAAACCATATAATAATAATAAATAAATAAAGTCATAGGCTCAACACTGGCACTAAATTTAAAATATATTTTCCAGAAATCAATTATAATAAAAATAAAAATTATTCAGCAAACAATTAAATAGATAGAGCAGTTTAAAATGCCCTCGTACAGCGATTTTTAATATAAATCTTTTACACGTTAGATGCTGCTTTGTGTTCCAAAAGTAGAATGATCCAGTTATTGAATATTCAATACTAAAAATAAGTAATTTTGTTTAATTCATCCACATACTATAAAAATATGGGTTAGTGTGTCGAAACCGTACGATTCTTGCTATCGACTAAAACTCGTACTAGTTATACAAAAACTCCTACCATAGAGAATTGTTTATTTATCTGAGTCTATACCATGTACCAACCAACACGATACCGCGATTTTTAGTATTCCGAATACAATTAAAATCAATTAATTTACCGCATATTTAGGAGAATAAAAATTTATAATGTAAAAAATCTAATCGATTGTTAAAGGGGCTCGTAACAATTTGAAATGACATAAAATCATGTAGACACATGTTATTTCCGATTCATCAAACTTAATACCATTTGAAAAATCTTTTAACCCTTACTTTAGTGCGAGAAGAAAAAAACACCAGCTGTCGTCCGTCCTCGGCCGCAATGATTCAAATTAACAATTAAAAAGAAATAAAACAAATCGTCGAAAAACTGAACGCCGCTTCCGAGCCGTCAAATTTGTTAAAAAACGCGGGAAAAGGAACAACTGACGCCATGTTTTTTTCCTTCACATATTAACCTAACAGGTGGTTTTCTTAAGGAGCTTAGATGCATTTTAGACTGACTAATGCTCAAGTAGAGAAAGCGTGACAAACCTACGAGCAGACACGTCAAAACATGTGTTATGGGTGCTTAATTAATTGTATAAAATTGAAAGTTAACCCTCTCCCTGAGGCGAGAACGAATTAATGGATTTTTTTTAAAGTAACCGACTTCGATTGGGTTATTTTTTAAAGGAAATTGAAAATAATCGACCTTAATTTGTGTTTCGACAATAAATAACGTAGAGTTTAATGTCGATTTTAAAACATTAAATTAAATATGCTAGAAAAACCAAATCAAGAAGTATGTACGAAAACAATGGAAATTTTTCTTTATAAAATAGCGACCTATTAGACATTTTTAAATAAATGAATATTCCTATAGAGTAATTAAGGTGAACTTTATTATTAAAAATCAGGACAAAAGTGCATAGAAGTCAATAAAATCACTCGACAATTTCACACCCAAAAAAGGATCAAAAGTGAACAAAAAAAACAATTGAACCTCTGGCCCGAGAGGAAACTTTTTTATGATCAAAATGTGTTTTTTATTAATATCTTTTTTGTGGTTTAAAACAAATAAACAACATTGATATGGGGCACAGATTTTCAACTTTTTGACTCTAATTTTATAAGATAGCATAGCTGAGACTGCATACGTCTGTAGTAACAGTTTCTCGATAAAAAGTCAATAAAAACAGATTAAAAATAAAAACTAAAGACTATATGTAAAATGCGAATTAATAAAAATTATGCTATATGGACTATAACAGGGCTTCTTAAACTTTTTTATATAGCGACCCCCTTCAAGCTTAGGAAATTTTAAACGACCCCCTCCTCCATATAATGAAATATATATTAACCGTAGATGTAGATGTAATATCGCACTTTTTACAATGTAAATAAAATAAGGATTAAAGAATACGTACCCATTCATTTCACATATTATATAATTGGAAACGTTGACGGGATATCGGTCGTAATAAAACACAATAAATAGAATGACATAAAACTATATATATATATATATATATATATATATATATATATATACAATTCAACTATATATATATATTCAAATTCAAACTATATATATATTCAATAGAAAAAATAAACTTTTGTAACAATTTTTAGGCCCTACATAACAGTTTTGCATTGCCACTTTTTTCAAAAAATAGTTATAATAAAACTACAATAGTATTTTGTATGATTTTTATTTGTATTTATATTTGTACGTAGTGTGTATACTAATTTTAAAATTTTATTTATAATGATTGAAAAGTATCAGATCTTTGCGACCCCCTTTCAGTAGTCTCGCGACCCCCCTGGGGGTCGCGACCCACAGTTTAAGAAGCCCTGGACTATAATACCTTTGCCTTGCTTATTAACTTAAAAATACAAATATCTTTAGACAATACCAAAAAACAGTAACATAAAATAATAAATCACTTTCAACTTTGAATCCATAGGTCACTGACCTCATTTCTTGGGGGCTCATTTTTTTTCAACCACAATAAAAGATAATGTAGATAAGGTTTAAACTATATTTTTGTCCGTCCGTCAGCTAACATCTGCCTGTCAGCAGCTGCTAGAATTGACCTGTCCGTTTGAGTATCAATCAGGAATGAAGAAGAGTTAAATTGATTATTTATATAGGCACATAATAAAACATATCAACCGTTTACAGAGGTTAATTTTTATTACCATAATTTCTATTATTTTTTTATATTATACAATTTGTATAAAATTATATTTTGACAAGACCAAGTGTTCCTATAGGAAACCACGGATGATGTAAGAAAATAGAATAGATTGTAATTGAAAACATTATAAAGTTAATATCAAAAGTGAAGCAAAAAGTGTGTTTTAACCACTAAATAAAGCCCTAGCCGCTTATTATAAATAATTAATGATTTCATACAACTTTTATGCAAGATAAAATGCCATTACGGTTTTCATTCGCGGACGTTAGTAAAAAATTACGAAAACCGCCGACGAACGGTCGAACCTCGTTCGAACAAAAAAACAATCTTTTAAAACAGTGTGCAGGCATCGCTGAAATTCCAACATTTTCTTATAGCCCGCCCCGTCATTTGCCATTATGTGAGAAATTAACTCACTAAAAAATATACTGGAATCGATAATACTGTCTATACAGACATATATATATATGAGAAGTGCAATGTTGTTTTTTTTTAAATTAAAATTGATTACCATATCAATAATATTTACTCTGAAGACGGGAAAACTTAACTTTTCTGGCAACACTAAATCTATTCTTTTATCTATTATTAAACTTTATTCCGTATCTTTAATGATTTTTTAAATATTAGTTATTTGCAATTTAAACGATAATATTATTGCGGTTTATCTCTTTATTTGTGTGTCTCTATGGTGAAAGGTGTCGACCGTCATCTTGGTCCGTTACATTGACTTATGTGTTGCCAATAATTCTTTCTGTAACCGCACTTGTTTATTACAAGAAACGTAATTAAGTTTTTTATAGTATTCGAATACTATAAATTGGTTTGATTAAACGCAAAATAAGAATGTACTATATAATTTCTTTAAAACATAAAACAAGTTTCTCGAATTTTCGTTTTTTATTAAATCCGTTATTTGTACATGACCAAAAAATTTAGGGTCATTGCGTTCATTTAAATTAAAATATGCATTTCTTTAGCATCACTCCCGCCAAAATACACATTTAAAGAGCGCGGTATGTCTTCCACCTACATTGTTAAGAGATGGGAACAAAGACCTCTTTTTATCATTTAAAAATATTTGTTTATATACTAAAAAACGTCATTCCTTTTTATTAATTTGAATGTGGCCAACGCACCGTTTTAATATTGCTTATGACAGATGCATCACAGACAACGGACTTAGAACCCTTATGCATAGTCAAAACCTGTGTCACATTTCTTACCAATATTAACAATTTCTAAGGTTCGTATTCAGAAATAACACTTAAGTGTAGTTTGTTTTGTGATTACTCAAATGTATTTTATTCAATTTTCTGCAGTGAAAATTATTTACTAATAAATAATAAATCTTTAAACACGGCAACCATTAGACAGTTATCAAAATAAAATAGTAATATGTTGCATACTTGCGATATAATATATTTGCATTTTTTGTCTTTCTGTTATAGTATAAGTAACGATTGAAACGATTTCTTATAAATATGTGTAACAGTTCGTAAGGGGCCATTCAAGTATTACGTAAGCAGATTTTTTACAATTATTGACCCCCCCCCCCCTTCCCCTTGTCAGCAAAAGTAAGCAAACCTCTCCCCCCCCCCCCCCTCCATGCTTACGTAATCATTGGTACCTATATGCATTTTTCTTTTAATGTATTCTTTTTTTTTATTGATATAATTGCTGACGTAATCACGATATCGACCCCCCCCCCCCACCCACCCACCATGTCATCAAAAATAAGCAAAACAAAGACTCCCCCGCCCCCCTCAAGCGCTTACGTAATACTTGTATAGACCCCTAATGATAGCTAGGTGACAGTAGACAGTTGCAATGGATTATTATCATTGGTTAAAAATCACGACAATTTCCAAGCATGTGATTGGTCTATTTTGTTTCGCACGACTGAGTGACATTTGAAGCAGTGATGTTTTGATCTCTACTCAGATAATCTCTACTTGAGCGTAATTAATAAATAACCTAAGACTCATATTGACGTTCTGTGGCGTACTGAAAGATCTTCATTCGATTTCTATTATTACTATTATTATATTCATTGATATATGTGCTATTATTAATTAGATGTTTATTCCTAATCTAGGTTTTGTATGTTGCCATTGTGATTATTTTAAACTATAAGTACTTTTATATTTAGTTTTTAATGTAAAAGTATAAGTGCATTCTATAAATAGGAGCCTAAGGTCAAGAAAAAATGTCCTACGAAGACAATTGGTAGGGATTTGCATATTAATACAAGGCGTTTATTGTAGTGCATTACGAATGAATGAATGGATAAAACTAGTTTTGTTTGAATAGGGATTGGATTTTGTATTCATCTAAATTCTGTTTCGCGTAATGTACTGCGTGTTGTCGAACATTAATTATTTTTAAAATAAATATTATTAGTCTATTTATTGTATTAGCATTTCTTCTTCTTTTATTAATGGCCTCAGATGTTTAATGAAGTCAATTCTGCCAACTTGAGTATTCGAGCAACATCCCAATAAGAAATTACAAAATTTTAATTTACACGCAAACTCTCTCTTATTCGTCATTATAAATGTCAATATAATAACAAATTGTATTTTTAAACATCTTTCACGCTAATAATATATTTATATGTACTTATGTCTTACATTTAAAAGAAATATAATATATATTTTTGTTTTATTCGAATTCTTTTGTTTATATTCTTATTTTAAAATATTAGTATTTAGTTTTGGAGAATCGTAAATTTGAATAAATAGTTTAGTGCATTCAAATGTCAAATTTGTATTAAAAATTACATTTAAGCGCTCTAACCTAGTTTTTTATAGTTTATTTATAGTTAAAATTGGCGATTCTTACTAAAAGCTTTCAAACAGATTTTGACGTGTCTCCCTATTATGGTTAAAAATAATGTAACGCCTTGAATTTTTTAAAATGTATGTAAGTACATTTTCCAAGTTAGAATGTACAAATAGAAACCATTATTCATTTCAAAGTCGACATGATAAAGCGTAAGACATTAAAAAGTTGAATATTATTAGCATATTTTAAGTATATTTTTCATGTGTTTCTATAAAAATGTGCAGGATGGTGCATTATGCAGATATAGGACTTATGTTTGTTTTGTTAAGGCACCGTTTTTTAAATATACAAATATTATTTAACATAGTTATTTTTAAACTTTTATATACCTATGTTTATTTGAATTACATATTATCTTCAGTTATGAAATTATATTAACATCTACAAAATTGTAAGTATACAGGAAAGCGATTTAAAATTGTTTATGAATAGTACCACAGAAACCAATAAGAAAATTGTTTAAACATTTTTTTAATGCTATTTCAATAGAAAAAAAAACATAATTAGTTGTTTCAGGCGTTACTTTGCGGAAATCCATATTAAAGGAAATTATTTTGCTTATAATTCCCGCTACAACATTCAATAACGTCGCTTCGGCTTCGCTTCGACCACACGTATCCTGATGATGCCACGTGAAGTGGCGATACGCGTCGAGACAAATTACTGAATGTTGTAGCGGGAATTATAAGCAAAATAATTTTAAATGATCTCCTTTGAAAAAAAAACAACTTAAATTTCCAAATTGTTAGTTCCGACTATCTTAATCTTTGGGAGTGTCCTAAACTATGTCATTTTTTATCTTTATTTATGGGTCTAAGAATACAAAAATTTTATTATTAATTATAATATTCGTAGTAATCTGGTACAATTTCATTAGATCAACATAATGGAAACGACTCCAGACTAACTTAACATCTTCATCATTAGAGTGTAGTTTTATAGAAAACTAAGTATAACTATACCATAAAACAATGTAAAAATAATTATATATAATTCATAGTATCTACCCGCATGATGTTAGATATCAGTGGGCTTATCACGAATTTTAGTCTCGCTTTCGAACCGAGTTCGCTTCAAGCGTTTTATATGGAAATTTGAGCAGCGCCACCGCGTCCAGATTTGGAACTACAATATTTTAGATACTTTTTGTTAATTTTCGAACGTCTCGATCTTTCGTTCATTTGATAGATTGCTGATGCTCGTTAGTCGTTAGTAAAAATTCATGATCCCGATTGCTAACGGATCCGTTTTACTTGTGACAGCTCGATTCGAAAGCCAGACTAAATTCGTGATAAGCCCACTGATATATAAACTACAAATTACTACAGGCTATAGTAACGCGGCTAGGTTGTGATACTCCGTCTAAAAGTCATATTTAAATTTGTTCTTATATTTAAAACGTCGCCTTAACAACTTTTTTACCGGCACGACTCCAGAATGTCTGCTATTGCTAAAACAGACTAAAGAATGAACGAACATAAAGATATCGAAAAAACAGTTCGTTTTATAAAAGATTTTCTGCTATACTTATTTCAGACTTGTGCATTAAAGCATAAAAAATAAACTAGCTAAATAATTTTTAAATAATCCGAACATTTTGGTCAAAGAACAGAGCATATTCGTCTATTCAAGCCGGCATAGTAAAGACGACTTCTGCCTGCATACATCTGTTTATGGTGGAGTGTGGTCATATGCCTAGCTATTATAAAAAAATATAATATATCCAATAAACTTTTTAAAGCTTACTTTCCTATAAATCTCATTATAGTGTCAGTATTTTTAATAATGGTAACACCAATAATAATATTTTTAAGTTGGCAATATGTAATAAAAATGTCGCATATAAATTTTGTGAGTACTAACAATAAATATTATAGTCTGTGTTAATCTAGTTATTAAATAAAAATCGATAAATAAAAATAAAATGAAATAGTTTATTTTGTAAAAAAAAATTGTTACATAAAAATAGCTAGGGCCCCTGTACTAGGTTCGAGAACCTGTGCTACTGGCTACCCCAGTTACCGAGCTAGATGTATGAAATTGAATAATATACATATAAACAACTATTAGAATATATACAACTATCAAAACATATCTAGATTCTAACACAACTCAAATTCGCTCTCAAAATTCCTCATAAATAAATGGCATGTCGTTTTATTCACAAACAGATATTAAATACAATTTTTATTACTTGATAGAGTTCCAATTTTAAATTCCAATTAATAAACAAAAACCGTTATATCAGACTCGAATAGAACTTCAAAGATAAATTCTCTCTCATAGTTTTTCTAGCTTAGAACAAGTCTAGATAACAATGTGAATACTAGGTTTTTCCTTCACGTTTCCATGCTTTTTCCATCGTACCCCGCGCATGTACTTTTTTACCCGTCTATATCAAGTCTTTGATCGACTGATGTAGTACGACCTACGAGTTTTGATATTTAATTGAATATATATAATTAAATATTTTTTTTATCACGTATATGTACTGAGTTTGATTCCTAATGGAAATATATATATATATATCAGCGGTTCTCAAACTTTTTTGGCGAAGGAAAAAGCCTTAATATAATTATAAAAAACTGATTTATATGTATTTATGAATAATCATATTGCAATGTAATATTACGTAATATTTAGTTGGAATATTTATATGTAACCTTATAATCTCCCTTTGGTAGGTATTTTTTGCAGCATTTTAGCCCTAGGGTTCCGCGGAACACACTTTGAGAATGGCTGATATATATTATAAAAAGTAGATAGCTATTTGTTTTGGCACCATACCCAATATGTGTTTTTTTTTTTATTGATAGCCCAGCATATGACCACACTCCGCCTGATGTTAAGCTAGAGTGCGGTCCATGAGTGGAGTCAACAGTCGACTCCACTATGCCGGCTTGAGGAGACGAATGTGCTCTGTCCAAATTGACAGGGCACACTCCTCTCGTTATCCCGGCTACTTCTATTGTGGTGTTCTATTATGAAACCCATAGCATAGGATATCTTAGTTTGTATACAAGATACATATATTTGGCGATGTGTTATAAATATATTCCTCAGTCTGCTTGCAACTATTGAAGAGGGCGGACGTATTTGGTGTTTTTATGGGTTTTTTTTTCTTATTAATATCCTTATCTGAATATCACCATTAATAAGTGCCATTTTTGTGCAATAAAGAGCTTTACTATTATTTTACTGAATATGATTATGAAAGAAACATTACACAAATATGTTATTTCAGAATTACATGTCACAAGTGTTACCTTATAATGGTACTATTGAAGTACTTAACAATAATCAAAATTGTTCACTCCAACTCCACATATTTGCAAAAAACATTAGAGACAAAGCTAAATGGCTTAGTGGTGAATAAAAAGTTAAATTATCTCGCGGTGCCGAGTTCCTTTCCCATCAGCTAAATTTCTTTCTTTGATGGTTATACATCTACATGTATACATACATATACGTGTATTCCGGGAAATGTAATCAATTGAGATTGTATGAATAAGTTGAATTTGTGATTTTAATACTATTTTTATAGTGAAGACATATCAAAATTATGTCAAAATAATGAATTATTTATCAATGCGACTCCTTGTTAACACTAGAAAGACCGAACTTTAGTACCTATATGTACCTATATCTAGGTATAACACATATATGTATATACCGGAAATGAAGGAGAGGGAGGTAACTACTATTATCAATAACCGCATTTACATGTCGTACAAAAAGTCACAAAATTCTGTCATTATATACATAGTTGTTTTTCTAATTGAAATCAAAAAGCAGTCAAAATGACTTCTTCGGGCAATCTAGTGTTAAGGCACAAAACTATTGACGAAATATTAAATATTTTATAAATTTATTACATAATTATAATACGTTATTAAATCAAATTAATACATTAATCTATAGTGTAAAACATTTAGTAACTAGGTATATAGTGATTCAATTTATTTTAAAACATGTACTATTAAGACCTCGTTAGAATTTATAATTATTATAGATTTTAATGGACATAGTAGGTATTTGTGTAGGGTTCGGATTGTAGGTACTATATGTGGTTTAAAAAATTTAAAGAACGGATTAAAAATAATCAAAATAAACGCTATAGTAAGGCGTAGTCTTTAAATTACCTATAAAAGTTTTGGTATTTTTTTTAATCAATTTCTTCTTTTCTTTCCTTTATTTATAATAGTCGAGGCAATTTGACTTATAATTTATAACTTTAATAAGTAGGTATAGTTATTGTAATTAATTATAATTAAGGCAACTTACTTGTCCCATTGACGTTTCTTCCGATAATCTTATTGGAACCATTTGATTGTGGAGCATGAGGTGTGGGAGGCGCACTGCGTCCCACTTCCTCACCCGGACTCTCCATATCTTCTCTTTCACTCACACACATCAACCCTATTATTAATTATTTAATTCAAAAAACAATATTAACAACAAAAATTCAATATAAAGTTTTATAATTTATTGTAAAAATATATATAAAAAAATATCTAATTTATTTATTTTCAAGTTTAAAAAAAAAATGGCGCGTAATTTTAGTATAATTTTTATTAAGGGAGGCCACGTTCGCGCCAGGGAGCGCGTCTTGCGACTGAGAGCCGCGCTCGCCGGAGCCCTAGGGCCGCGGTCTTGCAGCTGCAGTCGCTCCGCCCAGCACCCCACGCGACCTTCCTTTCTCATTTAGAAAAAAATCGACCCACAAGGTACACACCCCTGTATATAAAATATTAGGGTGAGCAGACAAGAAGGGGTTTAAGGATTTTCTTTATAAAAGTTTTAACTATCGATTTTAATTTTTTTTGTTAATAAATTTCTTACTGATATATTGATACGCCCCCTACACACCTATTTGTTTTATTATTATTAAAAACACGGACCGAATTAATACCTAGTTATTATATCACATTCATAAATATTATGATTAATTATTTCTTTTAACCGCGAATCAAACCTGAGATATTTGAGTACTAGCCGCTGTATCACAAAAGTCGTCAATATATTTGATCATCAAAATCATATTTTTAACATCAAAATCATCACATTTACATCCATACATGTAATTATTTTATTCCTCATGATAAATACATAAACATAGTATTTATAGATAGGCCTATCAATTTTTTATTCTCGTCCTATTTTATTATGAAATTTCAAAAACTATATAAATCCATTTTTATATCAGAATTTGATATTTATTTTCCTTAACACTTAACAATACTAACAGTATAAAATTTTTAGCTTCTAAATTTAAAAAAAGCAGCCCACTGCAGTAACCCCTTCATGTGTTCGTTTCTGCCGACCCACCACACTTTTGCATGCTTATTATAAGTGACCGAAAAAAAAATGTGCTCCAACGGTAAAACAGAGCACCTTACTAACGCCGAACTGTTACACTGAATTCTCGGGTTCCATTCCTATTTAAATTATTTTTAAAAAGTTAGTATATATTAATGCAAATGACAGTCTGTGAAAACTAATTATATCTGATAGTTAATATTATTATAATAATTATTGTTGAAGTGAACAAGCCGCTATTACAGTTGCTGCATATTATTGTATTGTTAATTACAATTGCATTTTGACAAGTCCAAGTGTTCCAATAAGTACTTACGCATAATGATAGAATTTAATATTTCTATAGCCGATATTCATGAGCAAGTAAGCCGGAATAATACTCACAATTCCGGCTTAAGGAGACTGGGTGAGTTGAGAAAATTGACGAGGTATACTTCTAGCTACACTAAGATTTTTTTTTATGTTTATCAAAATTATTATTTTATGCAATTAAAACTTTTAGAATAGAAATTTATTACAAATAATGTAAGGAATTTTCCAATTCGAATTGGTCTAATCCACTCTGTTTTTATATTACTCTGTGGTTAAGATCCGGCGCGCGAACGTAAGGGGGCCTGGCATTTTTTTCTTTTTCTCCTCTCTTTACGAACTTCGAACCGAAATACCTACGCCTAGCTTAAAATTTATATAACGATTAATATATTTTTTAAGAGTCTCTTTTTTCTATTAAAATAGATATAAATAAATATGTATATTTTTTGATATATAGTCAGGTTCTATTGACGTAGGGTCTACAAAATCTTAATTATACAGCAGAGTGATATAAAGTTGTCATGGTTTGTTTGTGTAAATTGTTCATTGTTGTATTGAGTACCTATCTAAGAAACTATTGAGAATATGTATAAGGCAATTCGCGTATAATTTCTTAACTAAGTCTACACAGATAATTATTACTGTTAAACTATAATCAATTCATCGTCACCAAATTAAAAATTTATTAGTTTTGTAATATTATATTTAAAACAAGCAAGATCACAGTTTCGTCGCTTTCACAGCCGTAATTTATCAAACTGCCGAACTAAATTATTCAAGTAAATAAACAAATTATTACGTGTTTTAAACTCATACAAGTTTTACATTATAGTAAGTAACATCTGTATTTCTTTAACAAATAAAAATATTTTAGAACACTCATACGTCATTTTTAGGCAATAGACAAAATAGTTACGTATTTGATTAGTATTCAAGTAGTAATCGTTAGTTATACAATCGATTATGTATTTGTAAGCTTGTTAAAATGTGGACTAATAGACCTACAGGATAGTTACTAATAAAACTCATGCTTAATGTACAATTTTATAAATTCTAATGTGAATGGTGATCTAACTGGAACTTTATTTAAAATAGTCCAAGCAATGAACTTTTGGTCCCATGTTAAAAAAAAAATTCTAACCCGAAAAAAAATATGAGTGTCTGTGTGGAGCAACTCGCGCCGGAATGACGAACCTAACCCAAAAAATTTCGAAAGTTCGAAAAAACAGTTTTTTTAATAAAAAAAAAATCATGTCTCCGATCAGAAAAAGTTAAATTAGAAAGTTGTAGGTATTAAAAAAACGCATCGAATCGTTTTTGTTGAGTTTAATTCGGTGCATAACTTTTCGAGTTATTTTTAAAAAATTATCGAAAATAACCAATTTTTGTTTTTCTAATAACTTTTTTATTTTTTTTTTTTTTTTTTGAAATTCACCAAAAAGAAGGTATTTACTAGCCAAATAAGCTCGTTTTTGTAAAATTAAAAAATATTACTTTTTTAACCGAGATAGATCGATTTTTCGAAAAAAAAGGTGCCTTCGATTATCTTTTCTAATAGAATGAAAGTACAACTCTTCACGAAGGAAATGCGTACCCGGACGATTTTCTATGACCTTCCCTAGGGCAAGAGTGGCCATTTTCCGAAGGCACCTTTTTTTCGAAAAATCGATGTATCTCGGTAAAAAATTAATATTTTTTAATTTTACAAAAACAAGCTTATTTGGCTAGTAAATACCTCCTTTTTGGTGAATTTCAAAAAAAAAAAAAAAACAAAAATAAAAAAGTTATTACAAAAATAAAAAATGGTCATTTTCTATGATTTTTTAAAAGTAACCCGAATAGTTATGCACCGAATTAAACTCAACAAAAACGATTCAATGCGTTTTTTTAATACCTACAAGTTTCTCATTAAACTTTTTCTGATCGGAGACATTGTTTTTTTTTATTAAAAAAACCGTTTTTTCGAACTTTCGGAATATTTAGGTTAGGTTCGCCTCTCAGCTCCGGCGCGAGCTGCTTCATACAGACACTCATTTTTTTCCTATACGACTGTATCTTTTTTGTCCGGGTTAGAATTTTTTCCACTTTTTTTTGTTCATTGACTAGTCACTAGACTAAAACGGTATACTTACCTGAATACGTGTATAAAAATATTTTTTAATTCCCACACTAAGCCCCGTTAACCATTGGCTAGTTCCAGTCATTCTAGTACTTCAGATGTGGTGACGCGATTTATACTTTATACATAAATACTATTAGATATATAATTTGTTTTTTTTTAGAATAATACCTATACTATCTAGAATAATATAATTGCAGACATAGCTTAGACTCCAGTAATATTATTTTTTTTAACTAAACTTAAACTTTTTTATTCATTTAATTCATTTATTTTTTCATAAATATTGTGTGTATTTAAATTTATATTATTATTATTTTAAACAACGTATATTTGGTTACCATTTTTCTTATAACTGACAAACATTAGCCAAGATTAGATAAGCCAATGTCATTTAGCTCGCCTAAGTACGATTTCTTTTTATCAGAAACAGTTTTATTATTAAATAACTTAAAATATAATTAGTTTTAAACGGCTTAATATTGCTTTCAGCTTAATCCGATGTTTCGAAAGCTTTCCATGCATCGCGTCTTCGCAGTCTAGCCGCGACATGCCAGTCTTTCTAAGCAGTGGAAAACCTTTCACCAATATCATAAAAACTAGCACCAACCTTACCTGGACATTCATATTATATACAGTAATGCACTCTCCCTATGACAGATCGCTTTTTCCCACACTCTATGGATATCGTTGAGATTTAGAGAGCTGTTAGATTATTATTTTTATATAGTTTGCTGCTTAAGGCCGGTGTCTCAATTCTGATTTAAATCAAGTCAGTTTACACCACTATAGTATATAAGGAATCAAAAATTTAAATTTTGTTCTAGTATCGTCTAACGTTATAAAATAGAAATATTAATAAACAAAATAAGGACAAATTGAAATACTAGTCCTTAGGCTCATTATTGGTTGTATATTGCTACCACGAAGCCATATATTGATTATTAAAAAATTTGAATCTCAAGTCTTAGTTCTAATTATAGAATCAATACCAATATAAGTACTTATTATATGGGAGTAAATATATGCTTAAATAATCAATTGTAGGTATTCAAAACATTTTACATTATTTTATTCGAAAACGAGTTGCCATTATGAGTAAAATAGTTAGTAATTTCGCGTGGTTTCTTAACGACCGCCGCCGTTCGAAATGAACGCGGGAAAAACTATGAAACGGCGAGCAACCGCGGCCCCGATGCAAATTATCCTCGGAAAAAGTGGTAGAACAGTAAAAAGTTAAAGGAACTCATAGTATTTCATCGGCGTCGTCGCTTATTGAGCTCGTCTGTGCGTTTTTGTGCAGATTCCCGCGATCGCCGCCCGTCTACTTTTTGCCTCTCGAGTTGAGGCTGCGAGGCGCGCGGCTCCAGCAAAAAGCGCCGCTGCAAGGGCCGCCGTAATGTTGTTAAACTTGAGTAAAAACACGGCGACATATGGATAAAATTAATACGGCGAGCGACTCTTTAATTTTGCTAAAGAAAGCGCGGGAGGAAATCGCGTAATGAGTGTCCGTGGCAAAAACGCTTTCCCGAATAACGAGGAGAGGTTTTGAGAGACGGCGCGCCTCTTTCTTGTATGACGATATAATGAAATGTAAGTATGCATTCTTATGGTTTAGCAGATACCTATCGCAGACATTCCGGCCACATATTTAGGATAAGCATAATGGCGATGCGTTTTTGCTCAACATGTAGGCATGTTTTGTCAAATACTCATTTACACAAATTTCATTTATTTTAATAATATTTTTATTTTATTATTTTAATATAAAAAACACGTACCAAAATTGCTTCATTATTGTAGATAAATATAATTCAATTAAAAAAAAAATCTACATTCACACCAAATAGTATTGTAAATAAAAACTACTATATATTTTTTTTAAAATTATTTATTTATAATAACGTGCAACAAAATTAATTAAACTCCTAATAATAATAAAATTCCAGCTTTCTTTTCAATAAATTAAAACTAACTAATATAATACTAAGCAGGTTCTTATTATGTAATTATGACATAGCCAAAATACCTAATGTTTTTAATAATTATCATAAAATTTTTTTTTTCCAAATTCTTAATTAAGACTTTCAGAATCAAAAGCGAAGTGGCACAAACTCATAACTGACCTAACACCAGTTTTTGAATTGTATATTTAAGAGATTTAACAGCATTTATTTGTAAAATAAATATTTTATACCAAACCCTACTAAATTAACTATGTATATGACGGGATGGTTAACTCATTTTTCGAAAATATGGGATTAAACTGCCTTTAATTCTATAGGCCTCAATTTATAACAGTATTTATAAAGCCTCATGCATATTTTTCTTTATAATATAAAATTTATTCACTATACAATATTAACAATAAAAAATATCTTATCTACTATATAAATACAATTTAAAAACATTATAACAGTGTAAATATTTGAGTTTTTTTTTTCAAATTTTTTATATTCAGTTCAGTTTCTTCTCAAGAAAGGTAATGTGGTAACAATCAATCACAGTTATTGTTATTATTACATGCGACCCTATTCTACTATGAGGCATAATGAGAAAACAAAGTTAACGCTTTAGTTGAGGACAATGTAAAAAAAAGACAAGCTATGACGACCACTATCGCGGCTTTCGTACTTAATATAGAGCTAACTCTAACCTAGCCTTTTTGTTATTCGTACAGTCTTGGGGTCCTCAACTAAAGCCAATCCAAAACAAATTTTATAACATTTTTATAGTATGACCAGCTCTGTCTGATGTTAAAGCCATAATCCTTTTACCACAGACAGATGCACGCAACAGTCACCTCCACTAACGCAAAATGTTAGGTTATACTAATACAAATGGTTTTTGTTGAAATAGCAACACAATTGTTTTTGTCTTTGGTATGTGAGTGATGTCTATGGTGTAGTGTGTAAAAAGGAGAAGGACGAGAAGAGCTGACATGCGCTATGTGATATGTATTGATGAGGTGAAATAGAAGAATATATTAAGAAATTTTGTTTCACTGTCATCCTTATTCAACAGTTTTTTTTTGACATAAAAGTTTGTGTTAATTAAGAAGAACTTTGTAATTCTTGTTGAGTGACCCATCACTCAACATTGGCTTTAATAAATGAATATCTCACTACAATTTCCAAGCTTATCTCTGATTACAATAGAGATTTGTAATCATGGTAAAATTATCTGATTGAAGATTTAAAAAAAAAAACCTTAACAAATAAACACATTAGAAATAAAGCCCCTTTCAGTGTCCTGGGTTCAATATCCTATCAGTGTATCAATGATGTGCACTCAATCTTTAGTGAATACATTTAGTTCTTACATTTTAACCTTACTTCTATAAAAGTTACACGCTTTCTCAGTTTTGTGTCCACTGAAACAAAAACATATAATAAAGTTATTACTACATTTTTATATAGATTATTTTGTTATTTATACGTAATTATTAATTTTATTTAGTTGGAAAATCACTTCTCTCATATTAATGTATATTTATTAATAGCATACTCACACGAAGGTTCTTTTGGCCGCTCATGTCTGGGTTTCTTTCCATTCTCTCCAAATCCTCGCTTCTTTTCTGATTTCTTTTAAATTTGCCAACATCCTTGATACCTCTACTCTCTTGCTCTGCTATTCTACGCTCTGCTGCCATGGTTTGTTGGCGTCTGCGTGTCTCCTAGACAACAGACAAAAATGCAAAAACTTGTTGCTAATAACACGGCTATTTATTCGTATTTAATATTTTATGAGGTACTTACAGCATCAGGTGTGATGACTTCCGATGCTGAAGGTCTACAACAAGAAGCACATAATCCCATTTTTCTTTAACCAAGCACTGTTTTTTTATAAATAACAAATATTCCCCGCACAACCGATAACAATTTTTGACGCATGATCTTGACATTTGTGCTGCGTTCCGAAACGAGTCGTGTGACAATACGTTCAAAAATATTTACTCAAATTCTAAAGCAAACGTTTCGTATTTTTTAATCAACAAAAAAAGTTATTCATGTTTAAAAAGATTAAATAAAGACATCTACGTTTTTTGAGGTTTAACGAAATAAACTTGATCTCTTGTAGTCACTAATCACTATCATGATCTGTCATTCTACTTTGATGTTTGTTTATCCGTAGTTGGGAGTTCTTTGCGTTATTTAATTATTGCGAAGAACAGTTACCATATCATTTAGATGTGAATCATTATATAGGGCGTAATAAATGTGAACCGATAGAAATTTACGTGGGTGTGTTTTAAAACATAAACAATGAAGTACTCCACTTCTCCAAGTCCAAGTGTGGCGAACTATCCTAGGAGTACGTCACCTTTGCCTGCACCGGCCAATTACCAACCAACAACAGCCAGTGCTGCTGTTAAGAGATACAAATATTTAAGAAGGTTGTTTAAATTCAATCAAATGGACTTTGAATTTGCTGCATGGCAAATGTTATATTTATTCATTTCCCCACAAAAAGTATTTAGAAATTTCAGCTACAGGAAACGTAAGTTCATAAACTTTCTAAGTTATACCATAAATAATACTATAATATAAAACATATGATGGTTTTCATTATTTTTCTTTTTTTTACAGAAACAAAATCACAATTCGCTAGAGATGATCCAGCATTTTTAGTGTTATTTAGTGCATGGCTTTTATGTAAGTATCAATGAATTCACACAAACTGTCTTTATCTAAAATACATACCAATTTTCCAGAGAGTTGTGTATGTATTTACATTTAAGGCTATATACTTTGATTCAATTATTTAAATGTATTAACTTTTGTATATTCCAGTAACATCTATAGCATTCGCAATAACCCTAGGTCTTGGGTTTGGAAAATTCCTTCTCTTCACAATGTTTGTAATTGCTGTTGATTTTATTGGCTCAGGGATTGTTGTCTCCACGTTTTTTTGGTAAGATCTTTTATAATTATTATCCATAATTTATTTCGCAAATATCTTTTGTTCATTGTGTGAATTTATTGCAGGTTTATGAGTAATAAGTATCTGCGTGTTGACCAAAGTCCGGGAGCCCCTGATGTTGAATGGGGCTATGCATTTGACGTGCATATGAACGCATTCTTTCCACCATTGGCATTGTTACATTGTTTTCAACTTATTTTATTTCATAGTAAGTCTTATTTGTATATCTCTTTCTCTCAGTCTGCATCCAGAGTGTGTTATTGGTCTAATAAAAATGGAATACTCCATTATGTGTAATTTTCTATGTAGTTTACATTATTTATCCAGTACTAAACTAGTGTTTTACTATAACTGAACCTACCTGCTGAAACTGATACCTCTTGAAAAAAGTATTTTACCTACCTCGAGATACGAGTTTAATTCGTTCTGTAACCTTGCTCGTATGTCGAAAGCACCGCACGCTGCTGCGCACGTAGATTGGGCGCATGTTGGGGTCGTATACAGCGGTGTAGTGTTCGATTCCTCGTATCTCAAAACATTTGTATATTGAGGTACCAGTGTTCCCAATGCCTTAAACGTACTTTTTCTTTCAGATCTCTTAAACGATATTCACTTGTTATCATGTCTAATAGTGAATGCAGTGTGGCTTGCATCTATAATATATTATTTGTATATAACTTTCTTGGGATACAGTAGTAAGTATTCAATTATTGATTTTTTGTGCCAGATGGCGTAGTCTAACTTTTTTCACTTCCTGCGACAATATTCTTTAGCAATTTTTATTGATATTGCAAAATTGAATGCATTATTATTTTATGCAAAAATTCATAAATTTAAAAAACTCACATTGAAACTAACATAATGTAATAACTGATAACAGTTGTTTCCATTCAAGGACCACACTAGCTTAATATGTGTGGTAGTCAATTTCTTATCCAAGCCAATGTTATACAACCTCCTCAGGTTCCTGGCATCTCTTTCTATAATGCATAATTTATATTTTCCTTTCAATTTCAGGTCTTCAGATACTGCAAAATACGCGTATATTTTTACTTCCATTGCCAATTTTAGTTGTATGTTACTTAAGCACTGTGTTTGCTGGATGGAACCTCAGTAGGATGCTTATGAATTTTTATTTGTATCGTATATTATAATAGTTTAAATATTAAACTTTTGTATAATATGCCTTTATGCAGTCTTAAAACAATATTTTGCTGTCAATTGATTCAATGATTGTCAGTCACATAATAATTGATACAATTGACAATTGTGATGAGTGTTGTATGCTATTTTACTCCATACTGTAGTTTTTATGTAAAAACGCATATCCTTAAAGTTAATGCTTAATAATATAAAAATGTTAATATTAAAATTAAATTTAAAATAATATAATTAATAATAAAAAAACATATTTAATTTAAAAACTGGTTTTATTATGAATTACAAGTAAATACATTGTAATTTTTGCTATCACACGAGGATGAAGGACTGGTCCCAATTTTGTGCTTACAGAATACATTCTAATAAGACCCTTTTAAAATTATCATTTATTCCAAACAGTTTTAATATTAATTCTGACATTATACAAAAAAAAACTAACGCAGACTGCTGGAAAATGCAAAATAATTGTCCGTCCTTCCAGATTGAGACAAAGTAATATTAATTATATGTACAAAAAACTATTAAAATATATCTGGTAATCCCAAATCGTCAACCACAATTTCATCATTTGAGGACACATCTGAAAAAAATAACCTATTATTTATTTATATGCTAGCCATTGACATATCACGATTATATCATCCAGTAGAAATCACGTCTTTTATCAGACATGAGGTGAATTAAATTACGTGTGAATTAAAATTTTGTAATCTTTTATTGGGTTTTTGCCCAAATACTCGACTTTGGCAGAATTGTCTTCATTAAACATCTGAGGCCATTAATAAAGAAGAAGAAGAAATCACAACGATCATCCGTCCTATGTGATATGATGTAAGCAGTATCCAGCAACACACAATTAGTCCTTGCAAATTACATAATTTTAAAACATCGGATTAGAAATAAACCACAAAGATTTTTAAATTAGATAAATATTGATATCCTAATATTCATGTAATAGTCAAGTAGCAGTAATAACCTTTTTATAAATGTAATTTTGCTAAATTAAATGAATAAATCTTGTTATGAAATCAGACTCTCTGATCATAACAGACTTGACAGACTCGGTTAATAGAAAAGAGACAATATGATAAATATAGACAAGAAACAAAAGCATGAAAGCCTAAAAAAAAAACAAATTATAATATTACCCCAATCAAGTTCATTATCAGAAGAGAAGCTCATTTCATGCCTCATAACAACAGGAGATGGTGATCTAGGTGGTGTTGATGAGAGAAGCTCACACTCCTCCATCGGTAGGAAGTCCAATGCATCACTGTGGTAGTTGTCTGAAATTTATATCGAAAACAAATACATAGTGTAGCCTTAAGAAAATATTGATGCAGATGAGTCAATGGAAAAAATTTCACCACTAAATGGATCACTTATAAAAGTACCCATGAAATTTAGGTAAATCATATACTACAGGTATATTTCTTAAAGTAAAATTTTTAAACTATCCGTTTGAGTGTTATGTTAAAACTACCCTCAATTTTCACTCACCACACAAATATGAAGGCTTTGTGAAATCTACTTCATTAAAATCAAATACATCTTGGTTCTTCGGACAGATGTCAGCATAAATGAGGGACCCAACGTTAACTTTACATGGGGTAAATGGGGTTCGAACGGGAGTATTAAGGAGGGCCGTTCCTTTGTTCGATAGAAAGGACTTCTTTACTTCCCCTTTCTTCATCGGCTCATTCGGTTTTATTGGCCCTTGAAGCTGTTTTACAGGCCCCTGCACTTGTTTCGCTGCCATTTTCCCCATATTTTCTGTAAAAATAACTAATTTCCAGCTCTAATTCCAAATAATTTTTCTATTGTAAAAAAAATATATCTTACCAGCATTTGAAAGAGGTTGCCGTACATTATTAAGTCTTCGATTGAGGATGCGATCGCCGAATATATCAAATAATGAATCACCCATTGTATTTATATCAAGAAATTAGATTTCCTGAGAATTTTTGAGATTAACGAACTGTGATCTTCTATTAATGGCCTGAAACGTCTAATAAAGACAATCTAGCCAATGTCGAGTATTCAGAAAACAGACCAACAAAAAAACTAAATTAATCTTTGCGTGAAGCCTCGCCACAAAATTAATTCACCCCGAATCAGCAGTAACAGTTCGAAAACGGTTGACCATAGATAAATACAAAATTTGACATAAACTTATACAACATTCTATTATGTTAACTTTTTTACCAAGGTCTCTCTTTAGAAAACTAATACTGTCATTATGAGCCTTTGCTGTCATAATAGTCGTGTGGAGATATTTGTGATATTTGAAAAATATTGTTTAATTATGGCTGAATCTGAAGAAAAGGCTGTAACTCAGAATGGTGACCCCATGCAACGTCTCACGTCCTTAAAACCACCCCGAGACTTGTCTCTTAGTAATTTAAAACCAAACAAGAAAGTGTTCGTCCCTAATTTAAAAGTGACTAGGAATAAGAATAAAATGTAAGTATAATTAATCGGTCATTGTGTCTAAATATTTCTACTTTATCCTGTATAATAATTGCAGTTCAGAAGCGAAATCAGATGGCGGTACTAAAAAAGATAAGAGACGTGTCCATGAAAACAGACACAAGAAAAACAAACATAATATCATCAAATCGAGTGGTGTTTTCTCTGAAGGTAAACATAAACATAATTCTGTATCCATAATTTATCCACCTCTAGTATATAATGAACTATATTCTGAAAAAAAAAACCTAATATTCCAGGTCTAGCTGCTGTTGAAACGAGATCAAGCACAAGGATCTCTTATGGACGCCGGAATGATGCCCTTGTTACAATGGAGAGACCTGTTATTAGAGTTAAAGAAGCTTGGAAAGTAAATACTTACTTTAACTTAATCTCCATAAACATGTTAAAAGTTTAAAAGAGGATCATGGTAATATGCTGTAAAAAATTATAAAAGACCTTGGGAGCTCCATATATTGTACCAGTGAAATCTGATTGTATCTAGTAGCTAATATTTGTTGTTGGAGTGAGTAGAGGGCGCCGTCGTTGTTGCTGCATATTGTTGTAGTGATAAATATTTTTAGTTATATTTTGACAAGTTCCAATAGGAACCTACGGATGATAGATTAGAAATAGAATAGTGTATAAAATCAAATCCAGCAACTAAGTTGACTGACCTAGAAAATCTAATTTGAATTTATCAAAATATCAATGATTCTCAAACTTTCAGATAGACAAAGAATTAGAAGAGCAACAAATTAAGAATGTGGTTGAAGATGAAAATAGTGAATCAGATAACGATGAACCTGAGACTGTTACTAATGATATGCCAGTTAGATTGCCTCTCGTTGATGCAGGTAACATTATTAATGTAATAAAAAAAGAGATAGACCGTTAACTTGTGAGCATGAGCATGAAGCTTGACTTTACTGCATTGGCTAAAGTATACTTATTCAAAAGTAAAGATCTTTATTTGGCATAGGATCTTGTGCGTAGTCAGAATCCACAGAGATTTTTGACATATGACGAGAACAAATTACAAAAATCTCACCAATGTATCAATGTACAATATAATTATATATCCTTTTGTGTCAGTCATATAGACTTAATTCAGATTCAGTACTGTTGTATCAGTATCTCTGGTTAAACCTATATATATTATGTACTTATTATATTATCAGAAGTGCCCTCCCTTCCAACTTTTCTGCCTAACCTAGTGTGCATTGTATAGTTCAGCGGTTCTCAAACTTTTTTGGTGAAGGAAAATATTTAGATGTAACCTTATAATCTCCCTTTGGTAGGTATTTTTTGCAGTATTTTAGCCCTACGGAACCGTTAGTGAATCCTTTATGTATACACTTAAATATTTAATTAAAATGTTAATATCATTATTAGCTTATATAAAAATTATTCATGTGTACAAGCAAACAGACAACAGCTGATGATAGAGATTTTTATTGACTTTATATTAAGTAAGTCTTATATTTACTGATGTTTTTTGATTATGTCTGTACTTACTCTTTTATGGTTGTTAATGTAACTTAAACAGTTGAGGATTATCTCTACGGGAATAGCTAGGAAAAGCTACGGAATGCTGTAGACTTTAATTCCTATATGTAGCTTTAACTTCAAGCTATTACTCTATTCAATTGTCCGCATCAGTTGTGAGCGCTTCCAATCCATGCACACAACCTTTCAAAACATTGCACCATCTGACATACTTCGACAACTTTGATTTTCATTCCTTCAAAAACATTCCGAGGTGCAAATATCAAAACTATTTTTCTTGAGACAAAGTGTGGTAAGTTTCAGGCTGTGTTGAAGCTGTTTCTAAAAGGAGTCAACAACTTTATTAATATATTTTTTGTTCAAATTTCATTCTAGGCTCTATAATGAATAAGAAAAAAATGAAAGAAGAATATGTAGTGAAGGTAGAACCAAAAGATGAGGAGAACGCGGCCAGTAAGATATTTGATTTTACTATGGGCTATATAATTCTGGGTGCATTTCCTTCCTCTATTTTGTATAATTTAGGCTTGCAACACTGGACACTAATGTCTATGGTAGCCTTTATTACTTTATAGAGAAAGTAATATTCTTGAAATTATTTATTTTAAAGTTTCAAATCTGTATTATATAACAAACATTAAAAAACATAGCTCAAAGTAAGAAAGAGAGAGAGAACATGCGATATTACGATATTATGCGATATATTATATATTATATTATGCGATATTACTTCAGAATTTGTAGAATAAATAATTTGAGAATATTATAATTGAAGGACAATACTAGAAGAAAAAGCCTTAAAGCCGCTTGATTAGGCTAAAGTTGTTTGCAATGTTTTAGCCATGATCTTATGTGGCGAAATAATTCCATTGTATTTTTAAGTTCGTCAGATTTAATATTAATCACCAAGTCGAACCTAATGTTAAAATTATATCTTAAATATTACTATAATCTAATTAGCATTGTAATTGTGTAAATACAATGTAAACTTCATTTAACGCCACTCTATTTAACAGCAAATCCCTTAAAACGACGAAAATGTTTCGGTTAGTTTATTTTGTCATCCACATAATGATATTCTACTATTGATTATGTAGCATCACACCCATTCTAAATAACGACAGCAATATCTTATTGCTGTGTATGTTCTTCATATTTTAATAATAAATACATATGTACAGACCACATATGATAAGCACATGATTAATGTTCAGTCATGGGCTCAAATTGTATGCTTTATTAGTCTAAAATAATATGTAACTAGCAAACCATACCCGCGGTCTTACCCTGGTAAATTTTTTCATACAAAAAGGTTACCTACACCCTATAGCACCCTCTATCTGTATGTATAATTCAAATTATCCAAAACAGTTAATTAAGTTTTTTAGTTTTGATTAGGTACCTTACAGGTCAGAGCCAGGGTGCCCCACCCTGCCCCACCATGGCTACATGATTAAGCATTGTTATTTGTATCAATATTAATGTTCGTCAGTTTTAAATTGTATGCTTTATTAGTGAAATCAATTATAATAGGATGAGAATGGATAAAATCCATTTTCCTTCTCCCCATTTAACGTAAAATGCTCAATCCCTTAATTGTAGTTATATGAAGTTTACGCTGTATAGAACTTCCCTCAATTTATTTATTCAAATATAATAATGAAATTTTAGATGGAATCAAACATGAAGACGTTAAACCAATTGTGGATGTAAAGAAGGAAGTGTATGATGACACAGATTTATTAACAATGTTAAGAGGTGATAAATCAACTCTAATGTTATTACAAGTAAGGATTGTTTAATAAAGTCACTACAGATAGTTTGTAATAAAACCGCTAGATGGTGCCAGTAAAATTTGTATCACATACTCTTTTTCGTACTAGACTTAGTCATAAATTATAATATGTTACGTATATATTTTTTCAGTTACCTGATAGTTTACCAGGTCGAGGTGGTAAGTCTTTGAATATGTCAAAACCGTCCAAATCAGATGAAGATAAAGATAATAGGGAGAAAACTGAAACTGAACCTGTGAGTATGCTTTAGTGTGTTTTGAGTATTTGTGATACTTTCATATACAGTATGTTGTTTAATTTCTCTAGCTGGCGATTTGGATAATAGTTATATGTGTTTAGATTAATTGGCTAGGAGTTTAATTACACTTTAAACTTTAAAGTGTATACGCCAGCGATTATCAACCATCGTTATGCGGCACTTTTGTGTACCTTCAAATTTCAGAAATGTATCGCTCTCAAATTTCTAATTAGAAATATTATTGTTAACTTCTAATTAATGTCTTAATAAACTTTCTGTTGTTTTTGTAGTACATATTATTTTATTTTACATTCAAAAAGACACAACAAAAAAGAGGTTGAGAATCTACACTATAAAGGATATTGATTTAAATGTGTGTTTTTATAGGAAGAAGAACGCTGTCACCTGAGTGATTTGGAAGAGGGTCGAATAGGACGTTTATTGATACATAGATCAGGCAGAATTAGATTAGCACTTGGAAATACGACCTTTGATGTACACCCGGGCACGCAAACTTCATTCAGACAGGAAGCAGTGTCACTAGCGCATGATGAAGAAACCAGATCAGCCAACATAACATCTTTAGGCCCATTAAATCATAAACTAATTTTAGTTCCCGATTGGGACTCACTATTGAAAGATGTATAGTCTTTAGATAGGAAAATTTGATAATATATACAATTATTATTATTATTGTGCCAATTTTTGTTTTGTTTTTTTTCCCCTCCATTGTAGATAATCTCCATAGAGACGCAAATAAAAGAAAAAATAAGTATGGTAAAGCTATATTTTGAAGTTTTCTATAAATAAAAATGCTTTATATTAACTTGTAGTATTGGATGTTCCTTTATCTTTAACATATTCGGTTTCTCGTCCAATAGTTTGTTGGCCTTTTAAATCTATGGCGTAATTGTAGTCCACAGGATTTGCGATTGCTTCATCAATGGCTGCATCTATTGTCTCTGGAGTGATAAACGTTGAGCTCAGCTCCTAAAAATAGTCATTTAAATAAATTTATGTAAAACTAAAATATTAGATGTAAACAAATATTACAAACCTTTTGCTTCCTGATCTCAGCTGAAGCCTTCGCAATTCGTTGTTCTAGCTCCAGGTCCTTAGCCTCCATTCGCGCCAACGCGTATTGTTCCATCTTATGCAGTTGTTCAGCTCGCCTCTTTTCACGTTCAACACTGATATTAGCATTCCATTCCTCGTTTAGTTTTAAACAACGCTCCCAGTCTTCCCGCTCAACCCTCAAACTTTCCTCTGAAGCTCTGTTGTTACTAGATGATAATTCTTTCACTAACTCATCACGATAGAACTTCCGAATTGCACGCATTTGAGTCTTGTAGTTGTTGTTGATCCTTAACAGCTCAACACGCTCTTCTTCTGTTATTACGGGTCGCTTTGGAATACGGAACATTTTACTTTTTGCTACGGGAACCCATCGAGGTTTTCTATGTGCTTCAGCATATTGAGTTATCATAGGCAATGTTCTTTGTAATAAAGTTTTCTTATACACATCTAGTATAGGAGAAATCATTTTACTTTCTGTTTAAAATGAAAGAATACGGAGATATAAGGAAATGTTTATTAAAAACATTCCCTCCCCTAACCTAAAATTATACGTCGTCAAGTTTGACAATATATTTTTATATCAAGACCAATGCCGAAATCTACGTTACTATTTGGAATTAATATTTTTTAGTCTAATTATATACAAGTTTACAGAACATTTTAAACGTTCAGCGTAATAAAAATAAGAATCTAAAGTCCATGAAGTTACAAAAGGTCAATCCATAGTTTATGTCTAAGGAACAAGTAACGATGTTATCATGGCCATAGAAAAAGTTTTGACATCATCTTTTATACATTTTGCTGAACGTTGGTGGCGGGTTGTTGTGTCCCGAATAGTTTGTGAATTATATTAACTAAAATGATTAAAATAGCAGCCCTGAACGAAGAGTCTGAAGAGGAGAGCGACTCGGAGGAGGAAGTGACCCGGGAAGCACTGGAACAGATCGCTTTGCAACAGTATGCAAAAGCGCTCGACTTGCAACGAAAAGGGAATTTATTCGATGCTATGAAACTACTAAATGACTTATTAGAAACCGAATTGCTTTATGAAGTGAAGAAGCCTTCTCCCGGAGAAAAATCAGCGGAACCTTTATTCAACCTAAAGTATTTGTGTTATAAAAATGTAGCTAGCATGCAGAGTTCTATCGGCGAGAATGAAAAAGCAATAGAAGCCTATACGGCGGCTGCGGAACTTGATGATACAGATGTAACGCTTTGGCATAGATTTGGTCTTACGTGTATAAAGGCGCAAGAGTACGAGAAAGCTCTTTATGTGTTTCAACAAGGAATGAGTTGCAATCGCCGACATTGGCCATGCATCGACAAGATTATTACATTACAAATGGCTCTCGGCTATTACAATGACTGCATTGAAACAATCTATAGTGCTTTAGAATTAGACCCCGGATATTTGAGAGGGCTCGCTTATAGAAGACATATTTACCATACTTATCATTATGTTAGGGATTTTCTTATATTTCATGATCAAAAGTACAATTGGAATGAGGAAAATGATGAGTCTATTGACCTTGACAAAGCTGAGAAGTTACTTAAAGAAGCTGAAATAATACATGACATTTATATTGATCAAATAAACAAGGAAAGTTTTAAATATGTTCTTCCCCAATTGAAGTTGCGGAAACCGATAACAAACTTGACTTGGCAAGCTGTTGGAGACTCATTGATTCACATGCACCACTACATGACTGAGCACTGTTACAGTCACGCATGTATTATTGAGTTAAACTGTGAAGAGCCTAATAAAGAAGAACCAATGGAGGTGTGCGAAGAACCCATACCTGTTCCAGAAGAAACAGATAAAACTGTGGAATCTGCAGAAGTTAAAGTAATTGAAAATGCTGTTGAAGAGGATAAAATTATGGAAATTGGTTCGGATGATAATAATGAGTTATCAGATAAGGCTGCAACAGATACAGAGAAGATTGAAGAGAGTGACGTAGAAGTGCCAGCACTTGAAACTGCTTTGGAAGTTACACAAACCACTGAACCAAAAGAATCTAATAAAAAGCCTCAATCTAGACGACGAGGGAGCGCACTAAGCTTTCTCCAGCAATGGGAGTGGTACACAAAAAGAAGGTCTGGAAGAAAGAAAACTGCAAATAAACAGGACCAAGACGATGAAAATATTTATGAAACTTTACGGAAAATGGTCCCTCTGTGGCTTGTACCTGATAAGAGTAAAGAGAATAGTGACAAAGAGAAGTCACCTGAAATTGTAGACATTGGTAATTTGTTTCAAAATGATTCAGACAGTGGTAAAGAAGATGATTTAAATTATTTCGGCACAGAGGCAGAGCAGAAAGATGTAAAGGAGTTTATACAAAAATATGCTTCAAATAAATGTGATATTATTGAAATACTTAAGGAATATTTGGATGTGTTGGCTCGAAAATGGAAAATGAGTTGGGAGAGTGGTGTTGCAAAGACTTTTGTTGAGGCAAATAAATGTTATGCTAACCATATTGATATGCCGTCTTGTTGCGATCAAAATAAAGATGATATTGTCCATTACACTTTTGTAAACATATTATGCGAAGAGTTTGAGGTTGCTGAAAAATTAACTTCAAATTCAGATGAAAATCAACACCATGAAATTGGTATTATAGAAAATATTGGTATAGTAGTAAATAATAAACCGAGTATTTATGGTGCAGATTGTTTTGAATTAATGTTGAGATATTTATGGGTGAAGCTCCATGTTCATCTCATTAATAAATCAGAAGAACAAGCTCTTGATTGTTTGTATCAACTTCTTTATGAATTTGAGTCCATGGGTGACCACCACGACACATACAGTCTGCAACTACGCAACTTTAAATTCAAACCTTTGATCAAGGAAAGTGAAGTCAAAAGATATATAACATTCTTGGAAAGGAATAAAAAACTTTCAACTGTACTCAAACTATATGATAATGGGTTTTATGAAGATGCTCTAACAATAGTTACTGACTCGTTTCATTATTATAAAAACAATTCTAGAAGACAAGAAGAAGAAATGTCATTAGATTTTGCAGTTCAATTGTCACTCCTTATAGATTGTACATGGGCTTTAAAGAAAGTTGATGATTGCTTGAAGTGGTCTGTTATATGTTTACATGAAGCTTTGAAGCATTACTTTTTATCTCAACCAGACAGTACAGAACAGGAGCAATGGTCGAAAACTATAGTTAAAATATTATGTTCCATTGAACACATTCTAACAACTGAAGGTTTATTATGTTTGGATAATTTAACACAGAAAGAACTGAGTGATGCTCTCGAAGACCTAATCAGGATAATAGGTCATCAAGTAGATACTAATGCAATAGAAATGCCATTTGGTACAATTGCTCCATGGTTAATATTGCATTACATACTACAAAGAGAAGATGACCATGGCAGGGGTCGATGTATTGACAAAGATTCAGAGTGTGACGAAATACCTAACCCCATATTGATATTGTTTGTGGCACATGAACATCTCGGCAGTCACAGCTGGTGCATGCATTTTAACGCTAAACTGCTCTACTTTATATTAGATACTGTGGTCCCACGCTTAAGGTCACCGTCGCTATCACCATCGTTAGAACAAATAACTCAACATCTAGAACAATGCGTGTTTTGCCTTTTCGGTCATCCGGGCAAGAAGACTAAATTGAAATATTTATTAGACCATAAAGTGACTCCACATTCTTTAGATTGGACAAGAGCCCAACAAATATATGAAATATTTAAGCCTCCATCGATGCCCGAATTGGAAGGCAAAATTCCATCAATATCAGCGGAGACTGAGCAGCTTTTCCACAGGATACTGGCAATTATCCCAGCAGATTGTGAGCCACGCAAATACGTGCCCGAAATGGAAGAGTATTTAAATGGTAAAAGCGATAAATTGCCAGAAGTCCCGCCTCTGTTACCATACAAAATGAAGGACATTTACTTCTTATTGGGAGACTATTATTTTAAAAAGGAAGAAAGAAAGCGATCTGTTAAGTTCAACATATTTGATATTATCGTTAACCGTGACCGGTTTGAATCTTGGGCTGAGATAGCGTTGGCTAAAGGTGTTAATCTAGAACTAAAACTGAATTCGTGCACAAATTTGGATAATGAAAAGGATTATTTGGATCCAGCGCGAGTCATTATTAGATGTTTTAAACGTGCTTTGGAACTTGATGGCATGTATGTGAACTTATGGGTTGAATATGGTGTTTTTGTGTACACTGTGTATTCATTTTGCTCAAGACTATTAAAACATGCGAGCGAATCCTTAAGCATGCAGGATTTTGAGTCATTGGAGCAACAGAAAGAAATTATGTTGGATCAGACACAGAAATGTTTTGCTACAGTCTTGCAAGGTAGACTTAACGCCGGAAGTGATGAAAAAGACAAGGAGAATGATGAAATGTGGTTACATTATTATATGATGGGCAAAGTGGCAGAAAAGCGTAATAAGCCACCGGCAGTATTTTTGAATTATTACACAAAAGCCATTACAAGTTTAGAAGAAGCGGATGCGATATATCCATCGAAAATTAATTATAACTCTCCACAACACCTGTCAATAGAAATTTTAGAAATACATTACAGAATTCACGCTTCCATACTAAAATATATTGAACACCACGAAAATAAACCAATTCCCGTGTCAGTGGGGAAGGTGTTTTTAAATTCAATGAAGGAATGGAAGAATGGCCCTTTTACTAGAAAACCAAAGAAAGATGATGCGGTTGTGGTTGAAAGTGACGCGAAACTCCACACAGATTCTGCGATAGTCCATCAAGCAGGTAACATATTGAAACGTTCTATTAGTGACGCCGGAGAAGAAGAAAATCAAGAATGCAAGAAATTGAAATTAGAGTCGGCCGCAGCTAAAGTTAAACGATCAGCATCTTACGATACAGAGCGAGTATCCACTGATGAAATATCAGACTCTATAAGTAAGCATCCAAAAGAAAACCAAAGCGCTATAATAGAGGAAGAAAGTAGTAAGGAAGTTGACGTAAAAGAAGCAGGCAATAATTCAGAACAATTAAAAACAAATAGTGAAAATAATAAAGAAAATAAACCACAACCATTGAATGAAGAGAAAACTGAAGATACAATAAGTGGCACGTCGACAATGTCCTCCTCTGATTCCAGTTCAGATGATACGACTACTGACAGTACCACTTCGACCAGCAGAGACACGGAATCAACCAGCAAGCCTCTTGAGGACAAAAATATGTCTGATAATGAAATAAGAGAAGTGATATATGGTTGTCTGGATGCCTTAGAAGATTGTTCTAGTCGTTTTCCACAACACTACAAAGCTATTTACCGTCTTGCGCATTACCATTTCTATTATAAGAAAGGTAAAGATATTGAAAGATGCAGAGACCTCATGCTTTCACATTTCATGTCTAGATCAAACCAGAAGCTCGGAGGACTCTTCAATGAACGAAAACAAACTAACTTTTTTAACAGTGTATGGAGAATTCCGTCCATGGAAGTAGACAGGCCTGGAGGGTTCGCCTATCATATGAACCGCTGTGTTCTTTTAACCATGGATATATTGAAGGAGATAGATGATCATAAAACACTTTTGGAGCTCAGCATGCATTTACAAAGAGTTCCAGACCCAGATAAAAAATATTTACGTGACGTGGATCGTGAAGATTTAGCCCAACAAGCTTTTCTTCTTTGTGTACAATCTTTGAAGGGGCAGTTATTGAAGTTCAGTCAGCAATTAGATCTTAAAAGTAACGAAGTTGAAAAACAAGCATTTAACAGTCTGATGCTTGACATTCATAGAGCTTACCTGAAGGCGCAAAAGCAACCGAATTCCAAGCAACTCCTTAATCTGCTCATTGAGGGATATAAATTAATCTGTTCAACACCTATAAACGAGAATACAAATTTAACTGATATTAGCCTAAAATATTGCCAATCTCTCATAACAGCGTTGAAGCAGAAAGCCACTCTCGCTAGTATAGACAAAAATAACCAAAATGCACAGAAGAAACAAGCCGCAGTAGCGAGGGCAGCAGCCGCGGCGGCAGCAGCTGCAAATATAGCAACTACAATCACTGTTACTACTAATTCTCATTCAGAAACGATAAGAGCGGCATCACAAGCTAAAGTCGACAAGTCAGTGCCGACATTGCCAAACCCAGATTTAGCTGCTCTTATGCAAAGTTATCACCCTTTGGTTTCATCGCAAGCTGCAGCCGCTATGTTACTTTATGGTGCATATGACAACTATTCTCTACCATCGGTAACACAGCCTCCTTTGCAGTCGCAATTACAAAACCCACTATCAAGTCTCCCAGTTTCATTACAAAGTGCTTTACAGAGCTCTATCGCGAACCCAATGCAATCGTCATTACCTTCTTTGCTAAATTCATTGCAAAACCCGCTCCAATCAATGATGCCAAACGCTTTACAAAATAGCTTTCAATCAGAGTTTTATAGATTGTTATTGTCGTCCCAATATTCACAGTATAATTTGTCACCTCCTAAAAAACAACGAGCCAAATACACTTCTTCAAAGTCTAATTCTAGCGGCCATACCACCCAGTCCAAGAACGCATCGAGACCTTATAGTTCTGTTGGCCCTTCGTCCTTCACATCTCACAGTAGAAATATTCCAAATACTGTAGCAAATATTTCAAGTTCCACCGCTTATGTATCCCACAGCAAAAGTAACCCTAGCGTTAGTACTGGTTTTGTGTCCAGTTATACTTCTCTATCTAACAGTAGAAGTTCTACCACACTCTCCTCTTCCTACACGTCTCATAAGAATAGCACTACTTCACTAAACAATGCCTTAGCTGCAGCATATTTTACTCACGCTAGAACTTGCAATTCCATCACAACTTCCAGCAGTAGAAACATCACGAAAATGACTCCTAGATCTTCAATGACTCTAAATAATAGAAATGCATATCCTCATCCAAGCACTGGTAATAAAGTAGGCCGACCAAAATCTTCGAATTCGTGCACGATTGAACTTACGCCAACTGCTGTTAACTCCTACAGTAATGTAGCTAAGCCTGCGCACGCGCAGTCATCTTCACAGAGTTTGCATAAAAGCGCGTCAGTTCCTCTGCAGGCGCATATATCGACATCTTCGGCGGTTAACACGGCTTTGCATTCAAAACCGCCTTTACCTCACCAGCAAGTTAGTCCCGGGAAGACATTACAACAAAAATTAGCTGAAAGACAAAAGCATTCAATTGTCAAGCCGTCTGTGCAGGAAATAAACGCTTCTCTGAACAGACTGCCATCGTCTTTGACTGTCACGAAGACCGTGAATAAGAAACTGGAGGTTGTGAAGTCTCTGTCCTATGACAAAGAAGCGTCACGAGCTAAACCGACTCTATCTACAGATGAAATCATTGTCCTAGATGATGACTAATTTTTTTTAGTTTTACGTGTATCCTAATATGTATTTGCCCACTGATATATGTAAATAAAAACGAATTATTTAAGAAAATATGTTTTATTTAGTCTTTATAAGGCGACTAAAAGCTTACAATCAAAATTTCTTTCTTTCCTATTGGAGTATGCATTGTATATGGTATTCCATAGAAAATTGATGAACCAGTTACATAATTCATATCAATCTAGATCTGCACATGTAGGGGTTAAATATAGTGGGGGTGCTGATCATCTTATATTGTTTTTTTTTGTTTGGTTTATAGGAAATCTTTTAACATCTGTAGTCTTGCACTAAATGACATTTTGTATAATACAACACAAAGTTAGACTCCACATGTATCAGTTCATTTCTACAACTATAGTGTCCACTCCATATTAATTAGCTATCATGGACATGATGAGACAGTAAAGCTTTTGGAACAGCAGAGAGTAAACAAGGTAGTAAGCATAATATTAAATAATATTCACATATAACCTAAGACAATATTATAAATAGAAATAAAAGAGAAGACATATTCTCTTTACTTTTCCATTTGTAATGAAAAATTCATATACTTAGCACCTATTCCAGATTTCAGAACCTAGTGCTAATTCAGCTAAAAAGAATTTTTAAGAATTAGTTTTAACACTAATTTTAATTTAAGTAAGAGGCCTAGAATATACCTAGAAAAGGAATAAAAAACAAATAATTATTAAAATTGTTTAATAAATATAATTTAAACTTAACAAATATATACAATTAATATTCTAGAACTTTTACTATGTTAAATATTTTTTTCCGAGGTATTGCACTTTCTTTTCAAATGCGGGGGAAGTGATTAATGTGTCTTCCTTATAGAACGGATTAAGCATTAATTTTATATACGCTTCATAGACATCTGTAAAAAAGCCTTTAATGCCATCTTCGTTTCTTGAATCATGCACTATGACAAACCTCATCTGCAAAAATGTTAAATCTATAGCAATCTTTTTCCAATATAAGTAAGCTTGTTTATTTTTTAAATATTCACCTGACTAGCTGTAACAAAAGCCGAAACAAACCATTGATTAAATTTATCAACGGATTTTAGATACATGTTCGTTACTTTCCACATATGTTCATCAACCAGGTCAAGTGCTGCATGAGCTACGAATTGATTTAAATGTCTGTTATCTTCTTTCTACAACAAATGAAAGCAATAGCGTGAGGCACATTATATTTTTCTACCTGTACATTATATAGCGATAATACAAATAAAAAATAATATTTATATTAATTTTAAGATGTGTAAAACATACCTTGGTCTCTTTAACAGGCGGTATGAAGTCTATTTCAAATACAGGATTGTCTAAATGACCAACTATAACAAAGTAATATGTTCCAGCCATTGTTTTATAAATATTTACGAAATTAAGAAAGAAAAAAACAGACGCAACCACCTACTCCGTTTTGTTGACATGTCAACTGTGACAATTTCGGCTGTGTTCAAAAATTTTAAATGTAATTAAGTATAAAATGATATAAATGATAATAAAATATAGCATAATTGATATTAATAATCATAAATATTTTCAATGTTAATATGGTCAGTTGTTTTGCTTATTACACTACTTTATCTTAGCCATGCGAAATTTAAAAAAAAACATAAAGGCGGGAATCGCCGCTTCTATCAATCAAAAGTTAAAATTAGTGTAAAAAATTTTAATTCAAACAAATAATATTCAGTGAGCTTATATTATTATTTATTCAGACATGTGGGCCACGCCAATAGAAAAATTAATGTGTTTCAAAAATGGTAAATGGACGTATTACGATAACCAAACGCGACACAATTATTACCTAAGAGTCCATTTTGATCAGATATTCATTAGTGAAGATGATAAATTGTTAGAAAATCTCAGCAACAAAGTAAAAGGACATTTTAAAAACAACGTTTTGATTATTATATTCTGTGATGCCACTAAAAAGGTAAAATACATTTTGTTCGTTTACATTTGAAGGCATAAAATAGTTTTTTTAAATTATGTTTTTTGTAGATAAGAAAAATTAAATTTCAACTGAAAGCGGATGAAGCGAACACATGCATAGCCAAACTTGGTCGTCATATACCTTTGTTAAACCATGAACAGTTACCCCAGGCTTCTAGTGTCATGAAACCAAAGTTTTTACCATTGGAAGAAGTACTAAGTCGCTGTATCAATAATTTAGGTAAAAGCGGGAAATTACAATTTCTAAAACTGTAATCATAAATTAGCTAAAAATATCAAAGGCTACTTCATAAAGAAAAGTGTATTCATTTATTAAGCCAACAAAATTACGTTAACACATGATTGCTATTATTGTATAGAAACAAAGTGCAATTAGAATTTGTCAAAGCAATATCAATTGTAACCAATAGAGCAAATGGGTTCCTCTTTTCTTTCATTCCAAATTCAAATTGACAGATTTATTTATAGAAATAATATACACGACACCAATAAATACATAATTAAAATGTTACTATTTCAATATGTAAAACCTTAATTCTATTTTTAACGAATGTAATTTTCTAGGTGACCACAAATCTACTTTAGAGATGCCACCAAATTACGAAGAGTTCGTGAAGCTATGTATTCTAGATCCCGCGTTTCCACAAATAGTAAATGAGACACAAAAGATACTTGAAAAAATTACTAATAAAGAATAACTTTATATTTAAAAAAAAAAACAACTCAAGCCAAATTACAATAAATTCTTTATTAAAATTATATGTAAATTTTAGATCTCACAACAATTATACGTCTGCGCCTTGAACGGAAAATGATGTGGTTGTTTTCACTAGAAATAATAAACAACAAGTATTTATTCTAACTTAACAACTTTTATTTCATTAGGTACATTCTCCTCGACCCTTAAGCACATATCTTTGAAATCTGTTTGAACCCACATATGAATATTTGCTATTTTTTTAAGAGGCACATCTTTAGGCGGAGTTACAGCTGGTTTGAATGCCATCTGTGATCCGTCGTATTCTTCTAACGCCTTTAACGGAGATCTGTTGAGAAGAAACCAATAACATTTTAGAAACTTATTCATTTTTTATATGGTTATTATATCAAGGACATACTTTCTCGTTTAAATCCTATAAGAAAAAAATAAGATATCAAATACAAAACATCCAATTTGTTATACTCACAATTTAGTAACTTCATTGGGTAACCCATGCCCAGGTGCAGCAATTGAGCTGGCAACACTGCGCACAGTGGGGTGATAATGCTTAAACAACAATGAGAATTCATGCATGGACGCTGCATGAGCTGAACAATGCTCTGGAGAAGGGGAGTATGGATCATATTTCCCTGAACCAGCAGATTCTTCTGAGCTGGCTTCTAGGAGGGATTGAACTGGTTTACTTTGCTGAAACGTAATATTTTTATTATAGGTTAAACTTTTATTATTTAGATTAATTAGTCCTAAAGTTGATTCGGAGATCTATCGAACAAAAATTCCCAACCTTCGGACCTACCTCTAGGCTGTCTTAGAAAAATAGGGGTATAAATATCAGTAATGGTTAGATTCCCTAGTAAAGTCATGGAATTATTAAATACAACCCTATTCGTTCTAATTGGAATATAAGCATTATGAATGAAGGACTATCCTATTAACACATACATCCATATTTTAGGCTGTATTCAATATTCGCTTTGCTTTCGACCCATAATTTGAAAATTTCTGATTTATATATATTTAAAGTATAAACATAGTACCTGTACTAAGTTTTGCAAAGTAATGAGTGCAGCCAAAGCGCCATTATGCGGTAACTGCAGAGTTAGTGTTGCCAGCCGTTTACCGCATGCTTGCAAAATAGCACTCGACACACGACGATTTCTACTGATCACTTGCAACACTGATTCTATTATTATTTTTGTATTCTCCATAGTTTTCCCTGTAAGCAAAAAGATATACACATATAAATATATATGTCTCAAAAACTCTTACAATCTTGAAAACCGAGATTTTACTATGAATACTTTTATTATAAAATAAAGGAAACAAACCCGAGTGCACATCCAACATGGAGTAATATAAATGCGCATGAAATCTCGCAGGATCAACATTCAACGCGTCGCCCTTTCCAGCCAAAATCGCGAGGACAGTACGAACGACTAGTAGCCTCTCGCGCGGACCAATCAGAGCGTCGGAAACTAACTGCGCCAATATAGCAACCAAGTCTGAATAAAATTCCATGTTTATTACGTGCGTATATCTGAAACAATTTCGAGATATTATAGTTGAATTGATATAGAGATGCCATAGATACACAATATATATACTTTATATTGCTTATATTTATGTATTTTATTTATCTAAATTGCATTGCCCAATACTATTACTGCTTCTTCTATGACAATTGGTTATCTGGAAGAAATTACTTTTAGTGATATGACCGCCAATTGCTCTAAATCTGCTTCCTATTGTAAAAAGCAATAAAGTATTTATTATTATTATTATCTACGGTATTAGCCATCATATGAAAATGAAAATAATTTATTAGCATAGGCACTATGGGTGTGCATTTGTTTATCGTTAGGTTAATCCTGCCATGACTTCGGGAAGACTTATGACTAGAAAACCATAAGAAAGTCATCAATTATAGCTTTGTGTATAAATAACACTGTTTTCACGTCAAAATATAGTATAAAAACAATACTTACTTAGAAAGTCCATTGAGAGCTGCAGATAATAAGGCAGAATGCGGCGCAGTCTTCAATATTCTAAAATATATATGAAACAGTGTTTTAGTAACTTCAGTCAAATGTTTGTTCCTAATTGTGACGTTCTCCTGTGCTTCTGTTTCCAACAATTCACGTTCGACTTCTTTTAGCTTTTTTGCTCTCTGTAAATAAACAAATGTATTATAAAAAAATCTAATAATAATTAGGTGCATATTGTAAAATTTTGTCCTAAATATCCTGCGTTCCATAGTAGCCACGGTGGGGCTCTGACATTATCTAGGTACTAACTGCAATACTTAATAACCGATATAAGAAAGTTCACACTCGACAGTCAATACAAAAAAAAAACTAATCAGGGTAAGACCGCGGGTATAGTTTGCTGGTTACATATTATTTTAGACTGTTGCCCCACCCTGAGCCCATGGCTTGCTACGCCCATGCTGGGTTCTATCAAAAGCAATATGAATAAAATTACTACCTTCTTTTCCTTCTTAGAAAGATTAATAATTCTCTTTTTATGTTTTTCATCTCTCTTCTGTTTCTTCTTAAAATCAATTTCTTCATCCAAAGAAATGTCTTTGATGTTTAAATTTAACAGACAATCGAGCGCCCGAGGATGTAGTCCCTCACCCCGACGCTTTACCAGTTGATTTATTAAACGTACTAACTGAAATAATATTTATTTTATTGGAAATATCTCAGTAGTCCATGCTATTTCGTTATATGCCACTAGGTAGCGTTGCCAAAACTTGTATCACATCTGCTTGTCTCCCACTTTACTAGTAAAAACTAAACAACTAATTAAGCATCAGAATAATTCATAATCCTCACATTTAAAGTGATCTCCCCCTTAGCATCATCACCAAAAACATTTGAACAGCACTCGGTGACGATCGTATTCACTGTCTGTAACTTATGATCCAATAACGGTATCACACTCTGCGCTATATTGCTAGCGAAATTAAAATAGGGACGGGCAACCAATAAGCCGCACATACACTGCGCCGAAATTATAGCCAACGCCTCTGTCGCTTCATCCGGTTTTCTGTGAAATATCAAAATAGATAATTGATTTTTTATTCTCTTCTTCGGGACTAACCTAGGGCTTTTATAAGTTCACTACACCTACATCCTGAAAAAGGCATTTAATCAACTAGAAATCTGTTGAACTATAGTTTTATTATAATGCAAACAAAAGAAGCCACAGTTTCCCTCCAATAACTCTGTTATTCACCTATAACCCTTTCTTGGTAAATATGTATGTATTTAATACTATGTAAATAATACATACGTATATATTATTATTTATTATGTTATGTAATGTATGTATTGTGTATATTTAGTTATTATTTTCTTTTTATTGCACCAAATATCACCGCTCACACCGACAAAGGTTAGCTGGTAGATAATAATCTTATATAATAATATTAATCTCGCTTATGTAAAATATTACTATTTTGTTGCAATAAAGAACTTATTTATTTATTTTTATAATTAACCTTATACCACATCTTCAGATAAAAATCTTATACTAAATCTACCCCTATCCAGTATTATTTATTATTATCAACTGCTAATCACATACACACCTCCTATCACCCTTTTTAGGTCTTAAAACAGCCATAGCTTTTTCCAGCCTTTGCAGGTAACGCTTATAAAAGTCCAACAGCTCTTTCTCGTGCTTATATAAGGCTAACGTATCCTTTTTCACTGTAAAATAAAAGAATGTGAAATAAGCTCATAGTCCTTGTTACAACACCTATTTATAACGACAGAAACAAGTGTCCACAGTCATACCTTATACTAGACTTCCAAAAGGACAAACTAATAACACTCTTAAATAACTTTAAAATGTTTAATATATACTTTTTAAAAAAAAGATTACTAGGTCACCATTTCTATCTATATCAGTGTTTCCCAAACATTGTTCTGTTATAGTGACCCACTTAATTCTTTTAAACCTAAGCTGGTAAAATTATTGTGTGTTCACAGCTTACGAATGTTTACATTGCACGATGCGTCTATCGATAGTAAGTATTATTTTTAAAATAAGGCGGGAATGTTACAACCCGTGGGCTTATCACGAATATTAATCTGGCTTTCGAACAGAGTTCGCTTCAAGCGATTTGTATGGAAATTTGAGCAGCGCCACCGCGTGCGGATTAGGAACTACAATATTTTAGATACTTTTTGTTAATTTTCGAACGACTCGATCTTTCGTTCATTTGATAGATTGCTGGTGCTCGTTAGTCGCTAGTGAACATTCATGATCCCGATTGCTAACGGATCTGTTTTACTTGTGACAGCTCGATTCGAAAGCCAGACTAAATTCGTGATAAGCCCGGTATCGGGTCACGACCCGGCAAATGGGAAACACTGGTCTATATAATACAAGAACATATAACTGCATCATACTCACGTTTAATATTTGAATAATCTTGGTGTTTAATACAATACTCTGGCAGTATATCTTTAAATACTTCAAAAGCGGACAGTGTTGCCAGCTTACGAACGGACATTAGATTCTCAGATCCATCCTTTAATTTTTCTTCCATTAAGAATAATATCGGATAGAAGTTCTTTAACTGTGAATAAATTATTTTGTATAGGTATATTTAGAAAAAAATTTAAAGGACAACTGAAGTACTGTGACTGTCTCAACTAAGATCTCATTATTCTGCCATAAAAGATGCTTCAGTTATGAAAACTAATAACCATTTACCTTCTTCTCTGGACTCTCTAACAACCCAGAACATAAAACACCAATTCTAAATTTCTCTTTCTTAAGTTTCTCTCTCCGAGCCACAGCGAGTTCTACAGCATTGACTACCTCTCTGGATATTAAGTCAGGTTTATCACCCTGTTCATTATCTTCATCCTCATCGTCTGGAGTGAATTCTAAGCCGGAGTCTTCAGTATCTTGTTGCTTTTGTTCTTCAACTGTAGGTCTCTCCGAACCTTCATTTTCTGATTCTATAAAGAATTATACACATTATTAGATGCATTTTTGTATATTAATAATATGGTTTTATTTATCAATTTGTTACTAACTAAAAAACATACTTTTGAAATAGCAACACAATTGTTTTTGTCTGTGGTGCGTGAGTGATGTCTATGGTGTAGTGTGAAAAGGTTGACATGTGCTATGTAATATGTATTGATGACGTGAAATTAAAAAAATTATTAAGAAAATTTTTGTTTCACTGCCATCCTTATCCAACACATACAAACAGTTATTTTTACATTGACAACATTATACCTCTACGTATGCCATTTCTAACCAATATTATTGAAATTAACTAAAAATATTATATTTGTTACAATGGACACGAGGGTTTACAAGTGCCTTAAAATTATATAATTTATTATTCAACTATTATCCGAATAATTTTCTTCATTAGACATCTCAGGCCATTAATAAACGAAAAAGATTATTACCATCACACTCTTCAGCCTGCATCTGTATACCTTCCTTAGTTTTAATAGGAAGTAGAGGTCGCAACTTTTTCTTAGGTCGTGAACACAACTCCTCCATGTACTTCTCTTCAATTTCGTCATCTGATCCAGCACCACTATCAAAGTCTTTAGTCCTCCCCCTTTTTCGAGGTTTTGATCTGTGAATGAAATAAATGAATCATTACACATTCAGTTAAATTGAACATAGTAATATCAATAACATTTTTTTTCTTTCAACAAGTTTTTAGCAACAATGTGACTAGTATGATTTTTTTTTATTACGCACTATAATCTGTTTAAAAAGTTATTGCATGAACATTATCTCTCACTGTAAAGCTTTTTTGTAATATATATTTAGTATTATGTATATCTTTATTATTCATTTGTATATATTAATTTATTTTGTTTTTTTACACCCTACCATTTACTTCTTGATTTACTGCCCTAAGGTTGGTTGCCTGGTAGAGATCAATGCTTAGTGATAAAGCCACCTTTTGTTTTTTTTTCTTCTGTTCTTCTTTAAACATATTTTAATTTTGTGTAATAAAGAGTTATTATTATTATTACAATAGTTTAAGGCGCTCTGCTGTCATCGTTGAGGGCATAGACAAAATAGATTGCATTTGAGTTGTATTCTAATAGTATATGAAGAAATGAGAATGGAAGAATAGGAATGGGAACTATAGGAAGAGCATAGCGATCTAAAATGCTGGTGACTAACAAACATACCTATCAATAGGCTCGTCTTCTAGAGTTACACTGGACAGCAGTTGAGGTTGAGCAGCCATTCGACGTCCTAAATAGTCTTTCTCAGCCTCGTCTAGCATGTCAGCCCATTCGTCACCAGATGCACTTTCTTCACTATCACTGTATACAGGCTCCTGAACTGCTGGTTGATTCTGCTTTTGGACTTTAGTTCGATGCCGTTGAAGTTTCAAAGTACCTCGTTTCTTCATCTTATTAGTTGTATGATTGTTTCTCTTCAGTTTGCTGATTTTCACCTTTCCTTTTTTCTGTAAAATAATTCACTTTTTGTAAAATTACGAATGTGGGTTTGTAAAATAAATCTAAATGGTTACTTACCGCCATTGTTGATAATAATTATTATGAATAGTTGGAAACAGAATAAACGACTGCAAACTTCCTTTTAATACTGGACGGAACAGCCGCAACACCCACAGAAAAACAACGTGGGTCTGACAATTATTTTTTTCAATGTGCGTGAAATGAGTCTATTACTAAAATTTAAAGTGGCAACATTAATTAAATGCGTTAATAATCGAAGTTATGATGACACAATAAAGTATTTAATATTATATAAATATAGCATTTAATGATATGAAGGTAATAGATAGATCATCCTATAATAAGCAAAGGGATTTTGTTTAGTTTTGTTTAATATTGGTAGTATTATTTTGTTTCTTAAACTTTAATAATGAACGTGCTTTGAAACTTTCTAACTGTCAGTTTCAGTTATAAACTTGTTTTATAAGTTCGCATTCCTTTTATCATTATTGAACTAGTTTATCATTTATTTTAACTAGAAACCTACACAGTTCTCCAAAGTTACAAAAACATAAATGAAACGAGGTAAAACTTTTAGCATGAGCATGAATACTCCATATAAAGCTCTGGAATGTTGTAAACAAAGCTTTGTGCAAAAACAACTTTCTAATTGCATAGATATCAGTGTCGTGGGTTAGATTAAGTGCATAATTATGGTACCTCATAGACGTAGAAGACGTCGTGTGGTCCAACAATCTGTTGGCGGCACATATAAACTGACAATATCACGAGGACCTCAAGGGTTCGGATTTACGATATCGGGTCAGGCTCCATGTGTAGTTTCTCACGTTGCAAGTGGAGGATCAGCTGACAGGGCTGGTCTTCGTGTTGGATTAGTGTTATTAGCGGTCGAGTCAACTTATGTAGCGCAAGCACCTCATGATGTAGTCGCTCAATTGATTGCCAGAGCACCAGAAGCAATATCCTTAACTGTGACTGCAGACAGAGATAGAGACCTCTCAGATACATCTGACGATGAGAGAGTGAGACAGAGACCAAGACATCCTCTGAGACCTCGACCAAAACCACCGAGGTCTGATGTTAGAAATAGGCTTGAGCCTCTTGGTAGAAGACGAAGTAGTGATGATTGTTTGAGCTCACATACGCCATCACATGGAGGCTCTCCATCAAAAGATCCATTTTTACAATTATCATGTTCTGGTTCTGGAGAATTGTATGCAGTTAAATATCCTGGTAAATATAAATTTTTAGTAATAATAATAATAATGCATATGCCCTGTTCTCCAATCAGAATACAATGTTTTGCAGCCACTGTGATTATGGTTATGTATATTACCTATTCTTTACATATATGGCTTCACTCAAGGATATTTTGCATAAATTAATATGAATAATCATCTACAAACATTCTTAAACAAGACTAACGCCATCTAGTGATACAGTTAAGCAACTATTTAAATATTCTTTCTAACCCCTATTAATATTATAAATGTGAATGTGAGTTTGTTTGTTACGTTTTCACGCAACAAGTACTTAACCGATCACCGTGAAACTTTGTACACATATTTTTGGAAATACTAGAAGTAACACAGGATACTTTTTATTAAAAAAAAATTATATCATAATTATATTTCAGCTGATTGGAATGATATTGATTTATTTCTATTGAAATGATCTCTGATACTTATTTAATGACTTAAATGTGAGCGAAGCCACGGGTTAAAGTTAGTATGATATAATTACTTGTATAGTAAAAAATAATGTTATCATTTTAACAAATTTCAGGTTGCAACGGAGCCTCAAACATATTACAAGGCATTAGACAACAGCAACTAGCACAAAATGAACTTCATTTAGAATGCAGAGCAGTAGTAAGTTACCTCGGCACTATAGTTAACCCAACCCCTATAACAAATGGCTCAGAATTGAACACAGTACGAAAAACAATAAGAAAATTAAGACAAGAAAAACGATCTTTAACTCAAATATTAATGACAGTATTGCCTATGTCAATGAATTTAAAGAAGATAAACGGGACAATAGCTGCAGAATATGCAAGGGACCGCATAGTTTATGTTAGTTGTAGTTCGGAAAATGATCACAGATATTTTGGATTAGTGACATGCAGCACTCATGATAGCCAGGACAAGGAGAAGGTTGGACCTTCACATAGCTGTCACGTTTTTACCGTAGACCCTAAATTGGTTGATCATACGACACATGTTTGTAAAGCGAATGAATTCAAAATTACTTGCACTTTGGACCCTGTGACAAACCACTGCTTAGAATTCCCATCTTCCTCGGAATATGTGGTCGGTGTGATAAGAAGTATGTACTCATTGAATCAAAACGGTTTTTCAAGTCCTGGAATTGAAAATATATCTAAACTTGCATTAAAAAGCAATAGTCCAGGTGTTGGAGCGAATTTCTCTAGAAATAACAATAGATGTCTATTAAGGGGTGTACGTTATGGTCGAAGATTTAATTGTAATGATGGGAATGACTATTTAAACCCAGTTGACAATATAAACCCGGATTTTGTATCAAATTCACCGCAACCAAGCAATCACAGTGAAATGACCACTGCTTCTAGTAACAGTGACTCCGGCATAGGCTTCCACAATGATTGTCAAAACATAGCTGATAAAATTTTAGTCGTTGATTTTGGACAACAAGCAAGACATCTTTTAAATGGACAAGTTTTACCACAGCAGCCTTGTAAGAATGATGCTAGACCTCGTCCTCTGGGTATTGCGGGTTGCTACGACATGGATAGTTCATTTTTATCCAACACAATGCCGGTTGTGGATGGGTTTGCTGGTAGAGGTCAACCGTTGAATCATTTAGATGATTTAATCTCTAGAATATGTGATATACAACCCCATTGTTCATTTAACAATGCAAATTATCCGAGTCCGAGGAAGGTTGGTGAAAACAAATTGAAAGATACATACAACTATAATAACGTACATTATGGTAATGTGCCTCCGTTTCAGAATTGCAAAGAAAATTGCTATGAGAATACGACTTGCCGTCACTATGATCAAGTTTACACAGAAAATGAAGGACATTATGAGACAATTAAGCCTGTATTGGATTTAGATAGTTTGAGTCTTGAAAATAGGTTTAAGGGTATGGATATTAGTGATAGTACTAAAACTATTCAAGATTGCACAGACAAAATAAATGGGAGTGAATCTGTAGATGACATGACTGTTGTATCATCGAAGAGTCATGATTATATACACAGTGGGAAAACATCTATGGATGACATCTCAATGTACTCTTCAAGAAGCCACGAGTATTTTAGTAAGAAAGGTAATCAAATAAAAAAGCTACAAGCCTCTATAGAAGATATATTAATGCTGGGATTAGTTAAAAATGAGAAATCAACTAGAAATGATGAGAATTTTCTACATCCGGCAAATGTTAAGTTAAAGAGTAAGAAGTCCCGGAATTTGTTGTCGAAAACGAAGACTATGTTTAATGGTAAATTGAAGACGCCGGAGAAACGGACCAGAGCGTTTAGTGCCAGTGTTAGTGATGTTTGTGGTGTTCAGGAAGCTGACAGTGAGGCTATTCCGATGGCATGTAGTGAACCGGATTTGAGGGATAGCTCGGCACATCAGTCTGAGGTGAGTGATCTGTGTACAATTAATTATATCATTATTCTTATTACTATAATTTTTATACATTTATATGTAAGTAATAAAAAATAGGATCACATCCACTTATATTTTCATAATAAAAACAGGTTCAATTATTAGGTACAAATATAATACATAAAAGATTCAGAGTATCAGAAAGTTGAGATAATTACTTCCCCGCAGACATACCTTAACCTATTAGGAAAAATAAGCTTAATGGAAAATAAAAAATCGTACAAAATATCCCTTAGGTGTCTCAACGATCGAACTATGAGAAGTAACGAGTTGCTATGTTTCATATTAAAGGCTAGTTGAGATGATCCTGTGAATCTCATTACATAAATTCCAGGCTATTGTGATTAAGGACGCATTTGAATGATTCCTGCAGACTCTGGAGCCCTCCATTCATAGTTTGATTAAGCGTTAATTGATGAATGTCACTTGTTGTGCTGCCAAAGCGAATTGGCGTTATATTATTATTTATTACAGAAACTAACGCTTACAGACGTTCAATGCTAAATTGTTCAATCAAATCTAAATTTAAGTAATTGTTTCTTCTTATTTCAAAAAATACTTGAATGAAGAAATTTTTACTGAATTTAAACATTTTTTTTTTGGTCTCAGCTTTTTGTATATACCACATAGTATATATTAAAAAAAAAAAGAGGAGATAAAAAGATTTAAAAACACACAATTCACGGCGTCCTCACGTATCATTGTGGATTGTTAATTGAATGGGCCCGGGTCATGCGGGCATATCGCCATAAGTTAAAACTTATTTTTGTACTGGACGGACGGGTGAAATGTTTTAGTGGATATTTTTGTGTGTGTTTGAATCGATTTACATTCGCTGAAAGGCGTGACAATAGTTCGTATAAATGACCTTGGAATCGTTTTAATTCCTCTTAGTTTGATGATAAATATGAGTATTATGTGTTAGTGAGAATAGTACGATTTGAACTATTAATAGAATGGTTTAGGACATTCATTGTTGTTTGTTCATACTGTTGATAAAATTTATAATTATTACTATTGTATAAGATATGTACTCAATGTTCCGGAATTACGAAGAGATAATCACTTCTCTCTCACACGTTTTACGTCTCGTTCACTTTTCACGATAAACTCCATCGTGTTATCCATCCATAGAGTTATCTAAATTCTGATTATATGCCAGGGGTGGCCAAGCTCTCTGATAGCCCGGACCATTAATAAAAATTAGATTTTTTTTGCGAGCCAAATTAAATACGCATTTAAAAGGTATTTAAAAAACATTGCACTTGGTCTTTCATATTTGTTGTCAGTCATTTTGAAACACATACAGAACGATAATATTTTTTAAGGATATAATAGCACAAAAATGAAAAGGGAACTCGGGTTCATTTATCGAAAGCCACAAAAGGCTGTTATATGCAAATATTTTGGTCGAAAATAGCGATTTTAATAAAGTGCGCAAACACTGAAGTTGTTAAAAATTTTTATTAACGAAGTTATCTTTAGTATTAGGCTTAGTAATAAGATGCATATCATTTTTGTTTGAAGATTGACTTCATCTCATTGTCTGGTTTTTTTATTTATCAAATAAGAAAAAAATTCAACAGTAACAATATTGATAGGTTATGTTTTTGTAATTATGAAAAAAGTATTGTTATTGAACCAATTTCTTTTATCCATTGCCTTATTGCTTATGCTTTATACAATTTTTAATTTAAGATTAATTTGACAGCTCATGACGAAAATTTGTTTTTATAAACGTTGCCGGGTTTTTTAAAATGTGCCACGACTAGTTTAATTTTGTTGAAGTTAAAAAATAAATGCACGGTATATATTTATTCATCTGTGGTAAACCAATTATTCAAATTTAAAATACATAAAATTTAAGTAAAGAATTTTAATTTAATCAATTAAATCTAATTAGAATTAATATTTACGTGTAAAATGGTTTAAGTAGTTTTTTTTTTATCAACAATCGGTTATATACCAAATGTGCTTTTAGTTTTATTTAAATAAAAAAACATGCTATAACCATTTGAATTTCTGCTTAAAAGTGTTGACTTAAATTTCGATAGAATAATAAAGTAAATATTTACTTGTCATACAAATAAGACGCCAGGCAAATTGCATTCGGTACGCGTAATTCGTGCTAAATTATTGTTTATTATTTAGCAATGTTTTTTGTTGTTATTATTCGAAAAATAAATATGATTTATAGTAGTATCGTTGTGGGTTATTTGAGGATAGGTTTTTAACTAAATTAAAACACTTCGTGGCTTGTTTCGAAAATTTTTGTCATTGCGTTCTCGCATTTCGAAAGGTCGGTTTTATAATAATCATAATTTAACCGCTAAAAGTCTTTTAAATTAGATTATATTTAGATAATTATATGGGGCGTAACAAAAAAATGTGACGCGTAACAGAAAAATGTGACGACAAATTCCTCTCATACCTTGATAAAGAAGTTTTACTTCAATAATAGATTTATGTCTATGGTTCATTACGAATTAAATTTTTTTTTTGTCAATGTTACCGACAAATATTTTTAGTTACCCTAGTCCTATATAGTCATTTCTACTTCATATTATTGTGTCCCATCTGATGTAAGTATTCTATGACATGTCTTATCTAGCACATACATATATAATGAATGCTAAGTCTTTTTTTTATGTGTAGGTATATGTTTGCATAGTAACAAACGCCTCCACGGATACTGTCTTTTAGAATAATAACGTCGCGTCGTCGACCTAAAACGATCGGAACTAACGGAAATAGTCTCTCGTTTGCATTTCCAATTCGCGCATGACATATGTTTTTATATTTAGATGTTTCTCATACATTTTACGATTGTTAACATCCGCTTCGATGATTTATGTCGAAGGTATGTTGATAATGTAATTTGTTGTTTATTTATTTCTTATCGTTACATACAATCGATATGGTACTATAAACACTAAAAATGTAATAGGTATTTAAAATAGAATAATATATGCCTGTATTAATTTTTGTAACTTAAACTGTCTTCTTTACCTTAAGCATGCTGTCCTATCTTATGATTAAAAATTTCATTTGTTTTATAATAATAGCGGTCACTTTATATCATACTAGCTTTTACCCACGGCTTCGCTCGCATTTAAGTCATTAAATAAGTATGTAAATGACACCTAACCTCAAAAATTCAAATAGTTTTATACTGCATATATAAAAATGACAGACGGAAATAAAAATAAATATAGAAAAAATCCAAACAGCTGAAACTATAGTCAATTGGAAACTATAGTAAAATATATATTTTTTTTAAATATAAAGTATCCTATGTTACTTCTAGTACCTCCAAAAATATGGAGTACAATGTTTCATGATGACGTAACAAACAAACTCACATTCATATTTATAATATTAGTAGGGATATTGTCTTATTGTAATTTTGCAGGTAGGCTTACATTTTGTATTACATATTCCCTAACCTAAGGTTGTCAAGCACACGTATTTTTAATTTAATAATAAATTCAACCGGGAATCGAGCCCGAGACCTCTAGCAGATTGGCGTGCCATCTACTGCGCCACAAAGGCCATCAATAATGAGGTCATTTAACGTAATTACTGTGGTTAAGTGTTATTTTTTATTACTAGTTCTGGCTTTTGTTGTGTAATCACTTAATGTATTCCTCGTTGACACCTCCATAGGCAATCCTTGACATTGGGGGCGGAGATTATCAACCGGAACTCGTGTTATTACACTCCACATTTTTAAATACGCTAAAGTTTACAATCTCAACAGGCATATCCTGGCGTGGCCTACGTAACGTATAATAATAATAATAAAATTGTAAATAATTATGGATTTTTTGTTTAGAATTTATTATTTATACTAGTGTTGTGTTGAGGTTGATGACGTTCGGAAGGTTAGGTATCGATAGTTTCGAGAAAAAAAAAATTATATTCTAAAAGAGCTCTTTTTTCTAAACAAAATTTATCCCTACACGACCCGGCTAAGATGCCTACTTCTCCTGATATGGCAATTTAAAAAAAAAGAATATAAAAAAATTTATATTTAGAATATTATAATATTTATATTTTAAAATTTATATTAGATGTTGCTATTTTTTCTAAGATAGTTTACGCAATATGCTTTTGTACCGCATATATGATGACCTCGTGACTTAGTGGTTCTAGGGTTCGATTCCTTGTCGGTGTTCTGTGTTTGTGTTGTCCTTGTCTTATAACAGTTTAAGGTCAGGGCATTGTATTTGTCATTATATATTGAATGGCATATCTTCTCTAGTATGTTTCAGTTATTGGGTTTATGTAATATAATATTTTGTATGTCTTCCAATGCTACTAAACACTGCGCCTACCCCTCGTTAACTAGAAGTTAATCTATATTGGTACATCCCGCCCATTAATAAAAACAACTTGGAACAGTACGTTATAGCACAGTACGCTAACCTAAATGAACCACTGATGAAATGTTCCGTCTAAAATTATATCTACTCATAAAGTGGCGGTTTGGTTATAATTTTGTATCGAGGCCATCCGATACTGGGATGCTGTGACCCCACAAGTTAAGATATCAATTCAAATAGTTGAATATCTTTTGGCAGTATTCAATAAGGAGTTTTAAATTTAAAAACAAAAACCACTAAATTCATCAATCACAATCACCTTTTTGAACGATTTTTTCTAAAGTGGTCCATTGTGTGACTGCAATTCTTCTGATGTTATTCTAGATAGCGGTCTATGAGCTAAAACAATTGCTATCGCAGAAGACGAATCACACTCTTCTAGCTGGCCAGGTATTAATTACGCTTGAGACACTTAAAATATATAAAGTTTAAAAAATAAACCGTTATAGGTGTTTCTATACAATGCATATTTTTAAATGTTTTACACCCATACACGATTGGTAACGGGTCGAAAAATCGATTTGGAATTTATTACGGTACATAGGTCATCAGGGCGACGCCTTTTTTTATCTTAACTTGCAGAAATTTCACAGCCTCAAGCGTTTACTGTGTTATTTTGTTTATTCTTTTTTTATTTTGACTTTTTAATTATACTCGGGAATAACGTAATTTTTCGAATAAATTAGGTTTAAAAGTTGCATGTAAAATGCAAAATTTTTTTTTTGTTGTAATAATACATTTAGCTATACCCAACTTCCTTAGCAGCTCCTTTTAAATTTATAACACAGCTGTTTAATTATTTTAATAAATTACATTATATGTGAACCTAATAGAACGTTCATCTTAAAATAACTAAGTAAATAAAAGTACTAGAATAAAATTAATGAATTTAATTTAAATGCATACACACGTCGTATCACGGAGACTATTAGAGACTAACTAAATCGCATAAGTCCACTGGGCTAATAACGTAAACGTAATTCGTATATTTAATGTAAGTAATAGTTCTCTTTTTAAATTAAATTGAACCTACCCTCATAGTTCATTTCTAAATTTAAATCTTAACTTGTGTAATATCGTAACCATTTATCATCACGTGTTTTCATTTTATGTGTTAAGTAATTAGTATATAGTGCATTTCAGTAAGTGTAAATTGGTCATGACCGCAAGCGGTTCAAACTTTAATCAGTACAACACGAGGTCTGTTGTGAGGGAGTCGCGCGTGTCTTGTATTCATTCAGTGCAGTGATGGTTTTGTTTAAATAAGTGCTTTTATTTAGTGAATAAAATGGCTAATAAAATGATTGGCTATGTGATCTGTGGTTACAATTCTGTGGATAATTTGCTGGTAAGTTTGGTTTTTGTTTATTGATTCCTGTGTTTTGTTTCGCGTTTCCGGTTGTTTATTATTTTGTTGCTTGGGATGTGTTCTTTCATATTTGGAGTATTTAGGTCGAGGATAATGTCGTCTTATTCCTTACCGATATTTTAACTATGGTAATAAACTGATCGCAAAACGTCTTCCTAACACATTTCCAATTCTGTCCGATATTTAGATAACGGTCCACGTAGGAATCAATTTTCTAGTATTACACAGTATTATTGAATTGTTGATTATATGTAAGAACTGTAACTGTAACGTAAGATTATCCGAGATATCGCATTCCCCTATTAAATTAATTAGATTTTATGCGGTTTACTATAATTTTTAATTAAATTTAATCCGTCTCTTAGAAAACTGTGTTGTGGCCATTGACGGACTCTGCGGCGTAGTGATTAGCTGGTCCGTCACGCAGCAGTTGCGGGTTCAATTCTCGGGTCGAATTGAATTTTTTATTTGCAAATATTTCTATATAGGGTATTTTTTTCGTTATAATACTATTATTAAATGCATTTATTGAAGTTAACTCTGGTTTTGAGGCTGTTCTAGTACTTTTGATTTGTATTTCTGAAAACGAGATTCCACTTCAAAATAATTGGAGTTAGCTCTCAGAACGGGCATAGTAGATCTATGATCGGGTTATTTATGTATTAAAGATTTGCCGGTTATAAGATAAACAATCGTTTGAATTATTTCGACAATGAATCGATTAAACATTTCGTGTGTGGATTATTTTGAAATCTATTGTTAACAAGTAGGTTATGCCTTGAATGAGATTCTTGTTTAGAATTCCACGGAAATTATGAATGGAACGCGCAATCTGTATCTTTGCTTTTGGCTATTGTTGCGTCATGCGTTTCGTTTGATTTTAAATCTAGTTTTATTGCGACATTCAATCGCGATTGTCAATTGCTATGCGATTGATAGTTAATCAATTGACAATCGCTTTTAATTGTCTTTAATATATCTACAAGCTCCAAGTCAGAACTAGCAATGCTCTGTGCTGTGAATGATCATAAACTTAGGCTTTAAAGTCACTTTTAAAAATTAAAAATAAAATATTATACCTATATATATGCATAAATAATTGTTTCTATTAGGATCTAATTCGGGACCTATGCTTAATAGACTAGCGTGCTAATCACTGCATCATAGCTATTGAAATTCAAAATTTTTCTATATAAAACTATTGACGAAAATATTTTAAAACTATTATACATTGATTTCATAATACGTAATGAAGTCAAATTAATACATTGTTTAGTCTTTTTTAAGATACATACATATTATATATGTAGTTTTTTTCTTCATATAAACATAAAATTGTACGTAACTATGTGTTTTTAATGTTAGTAAATCATAGTTGACGTAATTAGGTTTGAACTCTAGCAATTATTATTTTATTTTTGCATTTTGTTTTTCTCTTTGTAAATTTAATGACGACTTCTTCAAATAAATATAGTTGGACATTTTGACGACAAAAGGGTTCTTTGTTAATTTTTAATGAAAACAATTTCTAATAACAAAACCGATTCGCTCTGTTACATAAGTTGATGAATTTGTGTCTCCAATGGTATGGTCGTAAATGGGTTTGTGATTTTGAGTTACTGACTGATTATTGGCTTAGTAGTAATAGCTCGTTTTGAGATCAGCTTTTAGACGGATTTATCACTACCATCTGCAGACAGACGTCTGTATCACTCTAGCTTAACATCAAGCTAAGCAACTATAAAAAAGTTACGATCGAGGATAGATTTTTAATGCGCCCTTATTTACATTAGTATATGATAGCCAGAGCGATTTACTTACTCTTGTCAACGGCGATATACAGCAAGTAGTCAGTTGAGTTTAGAATAGGCATGTGGCATTTGTAAAATATGCGCCCTCGATGATTTTCAAATTTAGTATTGCGCCCTTAAGGACAAACAGGTTGCCCTGACTAAACAGTTCAACATTTTTATGTGAAATTATATCTGCTGTTTTTTTATCCTAATGTGACCCAATAAGCTGGCTTGCACGGTTATCAGGAACCTATTAGAACTTTATGTGGCGTATTTTTCTTAATAGCTGTCGTCAATTCGTTGTAATTGGTCGACATAATTACATTAAATGGGTCGAATGGATTCGACGCGACGTGACTCGGACGGGTAGCATGTCGTATGACACAAATGTCGGTGATCGACCTTTTTGTGTTTTGTATTAAAAAGAATATTTAGATTGGTGGGTTGGTAGCCTGGTTTTATTTTATAAGTCTCGTTTATTGGGACATTAAATAATTTAAACTTTTAGCCGTACTTTAGTCAGAATTGGTGATTAGGTAAAGTTCTCATTATGTGACGCTGAGTTCTCGTGTTCGATTCTTAGTCAAAATAACAAAAGATATATCCTAGGTTGAGCTCAATATGTTGTATATGTGAATTCATTGTTACGTTGGGGCTTTGATAAATTTTATACAAAATTGTAGGTACTTGCAATAAAATTGATCGATCGCGTCTTGATTAGAAGCATTTTAGAATCTGATTAAAATATTTATAATTAAGTAATTAATATAAGGTATTGAAATGTTATTACGCGTAATCTAAAAGCTGTAATTGCGATGGCTGAAATTTATTCCAGGTGTATTTTAAATTGATATTAAATTGTATTAAAATTTGTAATTTCTTGTTGGACTCTTCCCCGAATACTGAACATTGGCAGAATTGTCTTCATTAGACAAAAAACAAAAGAATAGTTTTAAGTGTTACTGAAAATCTCTTTATTGTGAAATAGTCCATAAAGTATATTATTAAAGTTCCTAAATAATATATGAGTAATGATGTAATTTTCCTTTGAAATGCGAGCGTTCTTTGGTAGATAGGTTAAGTGTGTTTTAACCGAAACGAAGTTGTTAATGTGAGCTAGATTTTTTAATATTCTTAGAAGTGATTGCGGATTCGCTTTTGATTGCATATAATATTACTTGTTTTATTGTTTTTAAATACATTAAGTTTGTTTTCAATTCGAAATTCAAATTCTTTATTGCGTGTCAGTTTTTGATACAAAGTTCGTTCGTTTAGTCATTTCTGTGGATACATTATTTTGAATATTATTATTTGATATTATTATTTTGAATCATTAAAATAATATAGAATAAAAACCTCCTGTTTTATTTTTTAATCTTAATAATGACGACAATTATAATAATTTTTCATTAAATAATAATTAGGAATTAATATTTGTTTAATCAGGAATTAAATCCAAGACGTCGCGCGACATAGTGGTGTACTCACCACTACGCCACAAAGGTCGTCAAGAATTTTTTAATGACATATAACAATTACTGTAGTTACGACGTTTTCAAATAAACAGCAACATATGTACATTTGCTAGACTAATTTAACTCTAATGTGGGTCAAGCACCAGTTTGCTTGACTGTACATAAATTGAACTCCAATAAAGATGAATTATCGTTATAAATTATTGTCAATAGAAAAGGTTTGCGTTTAACTCGCGTGGTGTTAATTTATGATTTAAAAAACAAACTTTATTACATTGTAGTTATATCTTATCAGGCAATTTTCTATAATGTCAATATTTGATCTGGTTTTTATTTTCCACTTAAAAAATATTTTATCGTTGATGTTCGCTCTTTGCCTTTTGTGCATATGCGTGTGTTTTTGATCTTTAATATTTATTTTTTTATTTGTTTACTTAAGAATAATATTACTATAGTTTTCGATGGTCCCCACACTAGGCATTGCCTGTCACGTGGGACCCATCACTTACAAAACTTTTAATAATTAATATTGCAACTAAAACTATTTATTTATTTTTATAATCTATTCTATATATATATAAAAATAAGTGGCACTTTTCGTTGTAATTTTATAACTCAAGAACGGGCTCACCTACCCAAACCAAATGTTTAGGCTTTGTTCGGACTATTTAGTGGATGGTTTATGTGAAGTTTGCACAAAATTGGTGGAGCGGTTCTTCATTTATCACATTTTTTGTAACAAATTAATTCAATAAATGGCGGATTGTGCTGTCAAATTGAAACTATTTTCAGTGTTGACAGTAATTGAAACTTTTTATGTCATTCATGCTGTATTTTTTTTTAATATTTCACTTTATACGTAGCGAAGCACATACCGGACCGCTAGTGAATTTATAAGAATTTAATAAATTGAATAAACCTTGACTTCGTTGATAGGGTCTAGTATGGCATCAGGGTCTCATGAACTGAATATATTTTGCATATTGTCTTATGAAGGTTTGCTTTCTAATACAATCTCTGAACAAATTTTAATTCTTGTGGTCCATGATTTAAGGATTGTTATTTGCTTTTTTTTCTCTGAATTAAAATTCAGTTTATTTTTGTTAATTATTTCACATGCAGGCTATGATTGACGAGTTTCTTGTGGTGCTCTTCTCGTCATACGCCTTTCCGAAGCCATTGTAGAGTCTAACGATGAGCAAGCGCACGCCTTTAGTGCCTATGCTAATAAATTATTCTCATTTCATTTCAATAGAAATTATTTTTAAGGTTGATTTTGCTGGTTCTAATTCAAGTTTGATGTTTATGTAATATATAGTACATATACATAGGAAATGATGGAAGTACTATTGGTTAGTAATCGCTAGTTTATTAGTTACTTACTTTGGTATACCAGTTCTTTAGTCTACTATACGTTTGTATAAACAATCCATTTTTAAGTTTTGAGATATGTGGGGGGCTTATCACGAATTTAGTCTGGCTTTCGAATTGAGCTGTCACAAGTAAAACGGATCCGTTAGCAATCGGGATCATGAATTTTTACCAACGACTAACGAGCACCAGCAATCTATCAAATGAACGAAAGATCGAGACGTTCGAAAATTAACAAAAAGTATCTAAAATATTGTAGTTCCAAATCCGCTCGAGGTGGCGCTGCCCAAATTTCCATACAAATCGCTTGAAGCGAACTCGGTTCGAAAGCCAGACTAAAATTCGTGATAAGCCCAATGAATGGTATTGAATAATTATGATATGTAATAGATGTAGTTATTAAGAATAACAATATTTTATTTATTTTTTTCTTTTATTATAATTAAATGTTACGATTAAAATGTAAGAAAGGATGGCGGGCTTATCTCTAAGAAGATAAGAAAACGTGCGATAATAAACCGCAAAAAGTATTTTTTTAAATAGCTTAATGAGTTTTGTAACTATAAAGGGTTATCAAATGATTAAATATAATTAAATATTGGATTCGAATAAATATAACCTTTAAATGGTGCATCTATTACAGTGTGTTTCCTTTATTATGTAAATAATATATTTATTGCACGTTTATAAACATCCTGTACACTCATAGTCATTATTATAAACTCATTCTATTTGAATTCCTATAAGTATTATCTTGTGTCGCGTTGCATTATACGAGACAATTAAACGAGCTCTTGTATGAGTCATTTCTTGCGCACTTTGTAGTAGTCCATGACTAGAACACGACCAGAGTCAGTACCAAATATATCGGGTGGGGCACGGGAATCTCCCACATTTCAAAAAATAGTAGTGTCCTTGTCTGCTAGTGTTCCCGATCGGAAAACAATTTTGTCTTGAGTGTGCAAATTTAGGACAACAGGATTTTCACTAAATGTCATAAAACATTCAAACAATAAAATCAAAACAATCATTCGTTTGCTCGATTGGCTTTTTAAACTCCTATTAATACTATTATTTTATCTATTATCTACTTACTGGTGTAAATATGGTATAAAACACGTATTTAAAATGCATCACGTCGAAATTTAGAACAAAGTTTTGTACTAGACCAGTGGTTCACAAAGTTCACTAGGCTCCGACCCATCTAACAAAAATTTCTAAACTTGAAACCCACCTCTTGGTTTTCTTAGAAAAATAGGGGTAACTATTGGTAATACTCAGATTCCCTAGTACTCCAAATTCGCTCTCTCTCACTGTGGGTGGGTCGCAACTCGCAATCCATAGTTTAGGACAGCGGTTCTCAAACTTTTTTGGCGAAGGAAAAAGCCTTAATATAATTATAAAAAACTGATTTATATACATTTATGAATAATCATATTGGAATGTAATATTACGTATATGTAACCTTATAATCTCCCTTTGGTAGGTATTTTTTGCAGTATTTTAGCCCTAGGGTTCTGCGGAACACACTTTGAGAATGGCTGGTTTAGGAATTTCGTACTAGACTAACAAAACAAAACATAATAGATGCTATTTAGTCTTAAATAATTATATTGTGCACCGATAACGGGGCCGTGTGAACCGTAACGATAAAATTCAATTACCTATAGCAAGAAACTGTTCAGTTTTTATATAAACTTCGCTAAAGGCGTTTACACATGTTGGGAGTTAGACGTTTGCGAACGTTTGTTGGCGCTTACGTCCGAATTGTTTATTGATTTGAACTATTAGGCGTTAATTTGCATTTCATTAATAATCGGCCTTTTTGCGCACTTGTGTAAATAATAAATTATAAGCGAATATATTTGCTTAATTAAATTGTTATAAATTAAATGTTCAAGTTGTAATATTGTACTTATGTCCACTTACTGTAGCTCCATTCCAAAATATATAATGACACAGCTAACGTAACTTTGAAAATTAATTACGAATGAAAAAGGTCATGACGTAATCAAAATTTAAAAGTAAAATGTATCTTTATGTAATAGCAGGTTTTGGAAAAAGAAACAAGGAAGACAAATGTTTGGGCCCCACGTGACAGCCATTGCCTAGTGTGCGACCATCGAAAACCATATTTATTATTATTCCTGAATAATAAATAAATAAAAACCATGTGAAATGTTAGGTTTGTACGAACGGTTCGCGTTCAAAACGTAGTTATGTGTGTTTCAGGTCGAACACTACAGTGTATAAATTGCCTGGTTTTAACTTAGAGGGTGAGGTTGTGTTCCCACGCCCGGCTTAACACGCTCGGTTGTCGACCCGCGCTCTGTACCCATAAACCATATATGATGGAACAAATTAATTAGATAAAAGTTTATATTATTGGGATAGATTGGAAAATCAACTAGTTTTTGGCGAATTATTCAAAATTAAAATAATTTTATTTTCCAAAATGTCGCTGTGAGTTTGACTATGCAATGTCTCTTAGAAATTAAATATTGCTGAAGATTTTTATGCTGCATAGGTAGCGAACCCTTCGTCTTTACGATACTATATACGAAATACTGATACGAAATAAAAAATAAAAGTCAAAATTTTGAGTTAATATTTGTTTTTCTTTATCAGAGATTGAGATTAAGATTGTGAATAGAAGAAGAAAAGTTGAAATTATTATGACAAATTTATTAAATCACGTTTACATTTTTTAGGTGTTTTTAGGTGCATATGTATTCACATTACATTCATATTAGGCCCATAGTGTACATACCGCGCTAATTAATCACTAATTTGCGGCTCATAGTCCGCTAGCAGACAGCACGGGCTAATTCTGAGTCTAATGTGTACGCAGCCTAAAACGATTCCATCAGCGAAGTCGTTAGTTGTTAATCAAGACTTAATCAAGTACTGTATTGCGTCGTCTAACATTTAATTAATTAGACATTATTAAACGTTTCCTGTTTCTAGAAATTTCGCTTGTTTTTTTTTAATGTTATTCTTTTTTTTATCTTACTTTTTTCTTTTTCTTGTTAAGACACGTTAAGAATGTTCTTTAATTTGGGATTGTAATTCCAATTATTTGTATTGTTGATGTGTATGTTGTAGTTATGGAAGTAAAAGTCCTTCTTGAGTGTGATCATTTATCGCAGCGGTTCTCAAACTTTTTTGGCGAAGGAAAAAGCCTTAATATAATTATAAAAAACTGATTTATATGTTATTTATGAATTGTCATATTGCAATGTAATGTTTAGTTGGAATATTTAGATGTAACCTTATAATTTCCCTTTGGTAGGTATTTTTTGCAGTATTTTAGCCCTATGGTTCCGCGGAACACACTTTGAGAATGGCTGATCTATCGAGCTTGCTAGCGACTGCCAATGAGGCAGTGGCAGCAGTGACAGTGGCAAGACAATGAGGTAGTCACGTACCATTATACAATACCAATAAACACTTTACATAACTACCCTCTAATCACATACATACATATAATCACATACATACATACATACATACATATATAACAATTGTACGATCATCTTTCTAGAATCTAAACGGTTCTACAATCAGACTGAGCTGTTTATAGGAAATTTTGAGAGCAGTGTTCAGTCGTATTGGATTTAGATATGTTTTGATGGTTATTTATTTTATATTTTGTATTATTTTATTTATTATTTTGTATTATTTTATTTATTATTTTAATACACTAAGCTCGGTAACAGTACCCCAGTAATACAAGTTTTTTTTACCTAGTAGGTACAGTGGTACAAATTTTTATACAAAATAAACTATTTTTTAATTTTTTATATATATATACAGTATGTATTTCTAAAAAATATGTTTTAATTTATAAATAAAGTACATATAATGAATACTTCTCACAACTCTCCAATCTAATCTAGATTTGTATCGGGAATCCGGAACGTTAGCTATTAAACTAGTTATTAAGAGAAACTTATGGACGTTTAGTCGAATTAGAAAGCTCTAATCCGAAACTGGGATACCCTGTAATATTGGAACAAATTTATTATTATTTCGCTAAGCAAGAATTGTACCTACTAATACTAACGTTACATTGTACAGGCTATGATTGGCGAGTTTCTTGTGATTTCTTCTCGTTGTATGTCTTTCCGAAATCTCATAGATTCTGACTATGAGGAAGAGCCTAAAGCAGCGATTCTCAACCTTTTTTCAAAATTTAGCGGCACACAAAGAAAAAGATAAGTTTTAAAAAATCATATTATTTAATAATATTAACATTATTATATATCTAAAATTTTGGCGGCACACTTTGAATTTCGTCGCATACAAAAGTGCCGTGGTACAGTAGTTGAGAATCACTGGCCTAAAGGCGAAATAAAGATTTTTGATTATAAATATATAATGGACCCAATTTTTGGGTTTGTGGACCCAATAAATAAATAATAATAAAAAATAATACTAAATAAACCGATAGACAATCGAACCCAATTCATAATGAACAAATGAATAAATAGATGAACGCCATACAAAACGAGCGGCAATTCCTTGAATGGTAGGGGGACATACCTCACTGTATAATGAGGTAACGCATATGGTATAATAACGTAGATGTTGCTGCATAGAGGGGGACTGTAGCCTAAAATAGTATGTTCGTCGCTCGAGAAGGGAGCGGCCGTGTTTTATCCGCGTGTTTTTAATCTGTGACATTTGATTTTTTTCAAAATGCTGTGTGGATCGGGAAGTGTGAGTGCTGGCGCCGTTGCCGTTATGGACAGGGCGTATATGTCTTTACGTGCACGCAAACCTAATCACTCGTCTGCCGTAATAAGAGTTAGTATCTGTTGATTGATTTTAACGATAAGCCGTATGTATTTCGAATATGTGGGTCTTGTTTTGTATTCATTGTCATTGTGAAATTTTCACTTTAGAAACAAAAGAGTCGCGTTGAGTCATACGGCTGTCGTGCTGTAAGGCCCGGCCCTATGTCACGACTCGCTTCCATAGAAAGTAGATATCTAGATATCCTCTAGGTTCTTATTGGAACACTTGGATTTGTCAAAAATACAATTATACTTAATATGCAGCAACTGTAATATCGAATTCAATGAAAACATTTCTTAATTCCATATATTTTGTACACTGAGTTTAATATAGTGGAGAAGCGCTAGGAATAATGTTACATCTACGTTATTAGCCCTATTAGCTAATGCTGTTTAGTCACTTATTGATGTCTCCTGTCAATATTGCAAATTCTAAAATTCTTTTAATTTTACTTACTTATTTTTAAATATCTAATAGCTACCATTCCGTTTCATATGTACCTACGATGAGTACGGGTTTTGAACTACATATGTATAACAAAATTTAACAAAAAGAAATAACAGTTGAGCTCTCCTTAAACCATTCTATTTATAGTATTATAAAACTTTACTGGTTTATATAATAAATTAGTACACTCACTCCCGTTATTTTAGCATCCATTTCGTTTGTAATGGCTTGTCTATTTTATTTAATTCAATGGTTGTTAGATTCTTTTATTTTGTTTCAATTAGTCACTTTCGTTCACCAAAAAAGTATTTTATTCATTTCCTACTGCAATGTGTACTTGATAATTGAATTATTAAAATAAATAATTAAACAGAATATATCTAGATAATTCCAGACGCTTCAAATATAGTTCAATAGTTTAGGTATAGTAGTAATTTAGTATATAGTTTATTTGTTTTAAGGAAACCATTATCGGGTTTTATTGTTTTGTTCCGAATATATAAATAAACTCACGGTTTTGTTAGTAAATTGTATAAACCGATATTCTCGCGACGAGACCGCCACAAGTGTCGAGTCTATCTCTTATATACGACACCTGAAACGTGACTTCAGGGGGATTAGACTGGCTGACATAATAACTATCAATCAGCTGGTTTGTTTATTACTTGCGTTTCCGCGTGTAGTCGCGCGTCGACTGCTAGTAATAAGGCAATATTTATGGCTTATAAAAAGTTTTGTGGTAATTATTTGTACACACAGACTGATTTATGTTATGGCGTTTTAAAATAGAAATAGTTTTAATGTATGTATTTAGGCTGCGTTACTCATATTGCGCGGTTTCTTTACCGCCGTCGTTTTTGTAAATATTTAGTTTGGAATGGTTTTTTTATACTTATCTCTCATATATATTACATCAGCGGTTCTCACACTTTTTTGGCGAAGGGAAAAGCCTTAATATAAATATTAAAAAAAACTGATTTTATATGTGTATTTATGAATAATCATATTGCAATGTAATATTTAGTTGGAATATTTAGATGTAACCTTATAATCTCTCTTTGGTAAGTATTTTTTGCAGTATTTTAGCCCTAGGGTTCCGCGGAACACCACTTTGAGAATGGCTGTATTACATGATTACAAATGGGATAGACAGAGACATTGTTAAGTTTATGTGCTACTTGAGTAATATTTCGTGAAATTGACGGTTTTTTTTGAGCCGAAATGTTCTGCGTCAGGTGTGTTTGCACCTGCTATGCTCTGCTGATTCGTATCGACCCCATGATACTGTCGAAATTGCAACAGTCAAGCTAGCAGTAACCACCTTTGTACTATTATTATTCCAGCATTTATGATAAAAATGTTATAATCCATATTGCCAATCTAGCCCATAAATTAGAATGAATTTAAGTTAGTTACTTCTGTCGCTGTATGGGAAAAGTCTATGGGGTTTTAGATTGTAAAAGACATTTTGTTCAAATATAGATTACAGTAAAAATTCGTCACTTATAATAATAATAATAATGTACACATATATGTATAGAATGTCCTGACCATAAGCTGGGATGCCTTGAGCTATAGGTATCAAGGTAAGAAGGTCTTTATAGTAAAAAGCTGAGAGTTATGAAGAGGGGAGACAGGATCATTAAGAAGAGAGAGAATTAAATTAGTATTTAACAAATATAATACAGGTATAGTTTCTTCCATCTCGACGTCCACCCCAAATGGCTACCCTATCACGGTCACGGTCGTCTGCCCACCCCACATTGGCCGAGCCTTTGTTATCTGTTTCACTTGTATGCATAGGTTTATAAATAACTTATCTAGAAAGTACAAGTTTAATCACTGATATTAAGTTTATTAATAGGTATTTTGTGTCGTAGATACTGAGTAACCGAGGTATAGTCGAAATGTTGGATTTGAAACACCCGAGTAATACGGCTCGTAATAATAATTGTATGTCCGATGGTGTACTACGTAATACATGTCCAATAAGGTGGGATATAGGATTCATATAAGTATTCTTCGAAAAAAATAACATTTTCTATATTTATTGTCATGAATGCGCCGCATGTTAGTCACGCGATATGTCACGTTGAATATTAACTAAGATCTGTCTATTCATGAGTTAGGCTTTTGTTTAGTTTAAACATTGGTCATTGGTAATCCAATGTGGTTATGAAAATCATTAAAGATGATTTATCAGATGGTTGTATCGTTGTGTGTAAGATTTCATAGAAATTGCTGTCTCTGTAGCTCTATGGCGAAGAGGCTTGGGTTCCAGTGGTCCTACAGCACAGGATATTTTAGTTTCGTCTCTTTTATTTGTCCAAATTCAAATATATTTTTTTCTTTTAAACAATTCTATTATAAATAAACAATTGTTTGAATAAAGGACCCTTGACTTGAATAGGTCTTGCTTCCGTTCTTTTCTGGATGTTAACGTCCTTTCTTTATTCAAAGATATTCGAAAGCGTAATTCAAATAAATTTTAAAGCCTTTATTGAGAACAATAAAAAACATTTATAGTTCCTGGGTTTGGTTTTTTTTAAATTCTGTTTTAGAGCTAATAATTACTAATTACCAGCACATCTAGTGCTGGTAATTAGTATATTTTTTAAATAGTTTTCTTATTATTATTATTGGTCATAGTAAATTTTAAAAAAATATACGTGTACGACCTCGATGATTTTGGCTTACTTGCCAGACTACTAGTTATTTAAAAGACTTCAAGTTGATTGCTGTTATGTTTTTTTTTTTAAATAAATTCAATCCAAGAGTATTTGGTCGTCGAATTAATTTTAAAAAAAATCTTTGATTAAAATGCACTACCTGAAGTCATTTAACACTAGAACTACGAGCCGGTCAATATTACCTATTTTTACCAACCGGTCAACTTGTGCGTGCAAAGTATTAAATATAATTCAATAAATTGATTGTAGAATTGTAAATAATAGAATCGTTTACAAAAAATAACGAGTAGGGTTGTATATAAAAGTCTTGTGAAGAATTTTTGAAACCGGTCATATTGACCGGTTAGTAGTTCTAGTGTTAAACTAGTTATTACTGAACTGCTTTTGTTTTTTTTTTCATAAAATTAAAAATAGAATTAATAAGTACTACATAAATAAATTGTGCTGACATTTTCGTTGTAATAAAAAATTCAATATTATTCTCTGAATTCTAGAAATAAATCTCTAATTACAATGTTGAAGTGAGCGTTTCTATTGAAATGAATATTATAAACGTCGATAGTTGCGTGTTTGAAATAGGATTAATAGCTTTTTCCTTTTCGCCTCTTTTCTTATTGTCTTACATCCATTTTAATTGGGTCTCGGCTATTTTATTTTTTTTGCTCAATTAACCACATGCACTAGAAAAAGACCGTAATCTCTGTCCTGTTAATTGTATATCGAGTTCCTCTTGGTCGTTTTTGATTAAAAATTGCTAGTTGCCACGCCATTGTGGGTTCGAAGGAGCTTCGGTGGAGGGAATGCTTGGAAATTGCGTGGAATAGAGTTATAAGCTGGTGAGATCAATTTGTCATTTGTGACATAGTAATTTATTGTTTTTATAAAGAGGCAAATTTTGAAGTGTTCTCTGCGTTTATTCGTAATCTTAACTAATTTAAAAGATTTCGTGTGTTTGGTTAAATTATTGAAAATAGACGTCTTAATAAGCTGCACTAGGTTTTTGAATAGACTTCTCATTTTTGTGCATTAAATTGTTTTGACTTAACTTTTTATAATGCAATTAAAAAATGTATTCGTATATAATTGTTTACACATTCAATGAATTGCTTTCCTCCAAATTTTCTGCATTTATAACGCGTGTCATCGAACCGTCGACCTCGAGAAGCCACGACAAAGGCCATCAGGCCACGTCTTTAAAGACAATCGTGTAAAAATATGATTTTGGCATTGTGGATGTTGATTCATTCAGGATTGCGAGGTATATTTATTCTATTTAAATTACAAATGGCCGCTTATGTAATCGTGTTATATTCGAAATAGGATTTTATCTGATAAATATTTTTCAGGTCTTTCTTCACGATCTCGCGTTTTAACTATAAACCTAATGTTGCTGTCATTATGCTAGGCTGTTTCGAAGTTAATCACGAAACGTGACTAGGTTACATTTAAAAGAACTCTACCATTTTTAACCTTTAACCGTGAACGTGGTCTCATAGCCCGCTCGCAGTAATTTTCATGTTTATATAAAACAAAATGTACCTACCTAAATAAGTTTGATTAAATATAAACTAAGTTGTCAAATCTGAATGCGATAATCTTAAAATTTGGTAACCTTGAAATATAGCGGTCTGTGGGACAGCGCGTCCATGGAAGTGTTACAAAAAAGAACGTCAACGGTTAAAGGTTATCACGTCTCATATAAGGAGCAGAATATATTTCACCGATATAGATACAAACGTGACCTCAAATTAGAATAAAGAAATGTGTCGACTGTGAATCGAATCCGGTATCTCTCTATGTTAACAACTGCGCCACGGAGACCGAAATAAACATATGAAAGTGTTCTATATACCTAACAAAAGAATGAAATATTGTTTTACAACTACGAGCTATCTATTGGACGTCAATCGGGCGTATCAATCACTCGTGGTGCTTTTGTATGTGTTATTCATGAAAACATGAAGGTCTTGTTTACCATACGATTGCCTTGGACCTATATTTTAGCATTTATAATGTGACGTGATTATGTTTTTTACTGATATTTGTGACATAATTTTGGTCTACATTACAAATATTAGAATTAGTAATGAATTAAAGCATTTGCAATAGAAATACATAAGTACATTTGTTATTAGTGAAATATTAAAATATAAAATAATGACGTCATAGGTATTATTATATCATCAAATATTCAATATCGACTTTTAACGGGCTGTTAGTAAACAGTGATTAGTTAAGTTTCTTCTATTAGATATTTTTTAAAATAAGAATAAAAACAAAAGAATTCGAATAAAACAAAAAATATTTATTCACTTGCAATATTTACGTTTGTAATATTTGTCTTCTCTAAAATTTTTAACTCAATGACTTCAAATACTTATATATTATTTTTATAATTTACCTGTTTATTTAACCCAGTATTTACTTAAATGTTATTATATAATTTAGTAATAATATATTTTCCTTGACAGACTCTTGGTGCAAAGAGCACGTTGTCGCTGTTACCAAATTTTGTTGGCCATATATGAATATGTGTGTGTGCTGATTTGGTAGTCCCCTTAATTTTTGAAGACGTGAGGTGGTTCTTAAGCTAGTATTACATAGCAAAGATATTTCTGTGTATACAATATTTTAAACTCCTAATATGAAATTATTGTTTAGAGATCTATTGTCTAAAGGTCCCATTATTTTGCACTTTTTACCCAAAAATAGGTTGTGTGTTATATTTCAAATAACGCCATCTGTCGTCGTGTAACGCAATTACAATTGTTGAGACTAATATTACTGATTTGGTTTGGATTGAAAAATGGTTTTGGTGTATTATGGGCTTTACAGTATGACGTCAATGCGTCACCTTATGGATACAATGGGTCATTATACCTCCGTCGAATTGACCAATCTTACCAACCTCACGTACGCCAACGAGCCCGTATCCTGCCGACAAATTGGTAACTTTGCATGGCGACAAGTTGTTTACATATAACGATGTGTTACCGTTTGGAAAATTACAATTTGGAACATCCAAATATTGTAGTACCGTCTTTGTACAACTGCTACTTCCAAACTCGATCCCAAAACTCGACTAGACCACTTCACCCTCGGCTAACATTGTCAGTCCATCTATCGCTCTTTAAAATGCGATTTATCTAAGATTATTGGGATAAAATCCTGGCAGAAAAAAATATTTGTAAATTTTTTATGAATTAAATTGCGTTTTTCTTGGGTATTGGTGTTATATATTTATGTTTAAATATATGATAGCTTATGGTTATTTAGAACGGCCATTCTCAAAGTGTGTTCCGTGGAACCCTAGGGCTAAAATACTGCAAAAAATACCTACCAAAGGGAGATTATAAGGTTACATCTAAATATTCCAACTAAATATTACATTGCAATATGATTATTCATAAATACATATAAATCAGTTTTTTATATATTAAGGCTTTTTCCTTCGCCAAAAAAGTTTGAGAACCGCTGATTTAGAATATATAATAGCCAAATACCTATTAATTTCAATGGGTATGTACATATTACGAACATAATGGTCGTCTATACAACTTCGTAGAGTAAATATGAATATGGCATGTACGAAATCGGTTTTTAAATTTTTAGCCATCGTCCATAGCCTTCATTTTACAGTTCACGCGTTATTTTTGGCGGCAGTTAATTTTGACGCGAAATAACTGAGCAGGCCCAGTTTCCTGGCTATTATGTTATTTGGATGATTAAAGAATCGTAAAAGATAAAATTTTCCATCTATTGCATTAGCACAATCGATAGAATTAATCTTTTGTTTTGTAACATTATATATTTAGATTATAGAGACGTATATACATTATACCAGCGGTTCTCAAACTTTTTTGGCGAAGGAAAAAATCTCCCTTTGGTAGGTATTTTTTGCAGTATTTTAGCTTTGAACACAGCTTTGAGAATGGCTGCATTATTATACACTTCTAAACTGATTCTGGAACGCGACTTACTACTCTAGGACTACTACTCTAGCTTTTTAATTACGGTTTCACGTACAACAAGTCAATTTGATTCATTTTACAGGGGAGTGTAAAACCTGTCTTTTATACAACACGTATCACAAATTAGATTATGAAGATTTTTAAATTTAATTTTTTCACTCCCTGTAAAATAAGTCGAAATGTCTTGGGCTTGTTTTCCTGAACTGTGGGCTTATCACGAATTTTAGTCTGGCTATCGGACCGAGTTCGCTTCAAGCGATTTGTATGAAAATTTGAGCAGCGCCACCCCGCGTGCGGATTTGAAACTACAATATTTTAGATAATTTTTGTTAATTTTCGAACGTCTCGATCTATCGTTCATTTGATAGATTGCTGGTGCTCGTAAGTCGTTAGTAAAAATTCATGATCCCGATTGCTAACGGATCCGTTTTAGTTGTGACAGCTCGATTCGAAAGCCAGACTAAATTCGTGATAAGCCCACTGATGAACTAATTTTGGTTTGACACTCTTACTTCATAGTCAGTCTATATAAACCTTATAGTGACTTTATATACACATGCACTTAACTTGTTGCAAATATTTCCATGCCACTTACGACCTAATAGTTACGATAAAGCTCGTTTCGAGTTTGACGTAACTTTTTATTGATACGCCGCTGTAATGGTATGCAATTTCTATTAATAAAAATAGCTTATCGAAATAACTGAGTGCTCTTTTCGTTTATTAAATTATTTGTGCGTTACGCGGGCAAGAGACTCGTCGGCGTGTGGGGTATTTCGTGACAATGACAAAGTTTATATATATATTTTTTTATAAATTACTCTAAATTGAAGTTTTAATAAGTTTTTATTATGAAATTCTAAGACGGTGTTTCGAAGTATGTCGGTTACGTCTTGCATTTCGTGTTTTATAGTAATCATATTTTTTTATTCGAAGATCGATTTTTATATTTTACTTATAAGACGTAACTTTGTAACGTATAGTACCACCGGTCGTGTTTTGACGTTTTAAATTAGCCTAAAAAAATTATTTCATTTATCCCGTCTTTTTAAATAAGCGCTCATTTTTGTAGTATGAAATCTTTACAATGTCCTTAGAGTCTTTGTATTTTTTTCACTCCTTCATTTACAATGAGCATTTTCAAGTTACCATAGTAAAGTTTTCAATTAGCACTATCGACCTTCGGTGAACGTATGCGCCGACATTAATTTAGTTCTGCCCCCTTTGTAGATACAGTTGCGCGCGCTCTGTCATAGTTAACCGGTAACTCGCATCCATATCGCACGCGTGCTGCCTTTAAAACAATTTTCTTTTGTTATTATTAGCATCTGATAATATTATAAATAAACTAACTTAACTGTAAGAAGGATTACGCTGTCAAATTGTTTGCGGTTCGTCGATAAAACGGCTTGATAAGCTAAAACATATTTTTTTCTACGTATTCTTAGTGAACTTTTCTATATGATTTCGTGTTCTATGTCTGTGAAAAGTGATAGTGAGGGTAGCGAAGGTCGGAGGAGGATCGTGGACCGCTGGAGGACGATGGCTCGGTTGGCCGCATCTGCTGCGAATATATATCAAAGACTTCATGATTTGTATCCGCAGAAACTTCATCTATTAATTAAACAGGTATTATATGTGATATTTCAACAAGTATGGGTTTCCTTTTTTAAATTCATTTATTGCAACTTTGTCTTCATTTGTTTTTTTTTTAATTATTGTTTCGTGTTTATTCATTACTATTTGTCAGAATTCAAAGAAAAAATTGATACCTCAGTTCACAATGGTGGTTCTTCTTCTTTTATTAAAAATGAAGATAATTCTACCAATGTTGAGTATTCGGGTAACAATCCAAAAACAAATGGTAATATTTCAATACAAACGTAAACTTTCAAAAAGCCACCTCGAAAATTACAATGAATTTCTTTTTTTTTCTCGCTTTATTTTTTTGTTGTCTATTCTTCAGGTTTCTGTAAAATATTCCATAATTCTAACTGCATTCTAATGTGATAATGAATTCTTGTCATATGTTATTTGTTGTCAGAACTGGCTTGGTGTGCGCTCGGTTCTATAATTCGAAACGTTAGTTAGACCTATTGAGTTGAAGTAAACGGTACTGTGTTTAGGTCAATATTTACAATTGTAAAATGTATTACGAATTATTCGTGGCGTATTTATTTTATGTACTAATTAGCGAGCTAAAGTAGTCACGCGTTACACTTGTAATGTATTGACTTTTGGACATATTTCGTTTCACATGTCTACTCGAATACAGTGGAACCTCGCATAGGGAGCAAAATAAATTGTAACATAATAGCTTGGTTAACGAGCGACGTGGATAGGGGATGTTGTGTATAGTCCAAGTTGTCTATGACTGGGTTTTGTATGTCTTGTCTCTGGCATACACCTTAGATTAACTTCGTTGATATGTTATTTTTAATCAGGACATAAAACAGGGGAATCTTGCGATAGAACTCTCCGTACTATTGCTACATCAGTCTGCGTTTAAAACTCGTATACGCTAGCTAGTTACGATTGTTTCGCTTAACGAGTAAGACTCGAAGAAGAAGAAGAGTGAGATTCGACTGTAAAATAAATAAATAAAACAGTTTATTTTGAAAAAAAATTCGTTACATAAAAATGGCAAGGGTGTCTGTACTAAGCTCGAAAACCTGTACTACTGGCTACCCCAGTTACCGAACTAGATGTATGAAATTGAAAAATATATAAACAAATATTTAGAATATAAAGAACTATTAGAATATATTCAACTCATTTGAACTTAATCCTAGTCCATATTTCCATTATGATTTTGATATCTTATCTTATATATTGTAACTGTACTATTGTAACTTTGTTTGTATAATGAGCTGTTTGTTGGTTTATCCGAATAGGCAAAATAAAAACAATTGTAGATAAAAAATTGCCTAATCTTTCTTCTTTTGCTAAATATCTGATAAAATTTAGTGAGTAACTGGGGTATAGTATAGTCCAATAAGAAATTATAAAATCTTAATTGAAACGCAAACAGTTATATTGGCAAAAAACAAAACAAACGATGGTATAAATATGCTTTTGTTTATTTGCAAATTGATTATATTCGATGTTCTAATTCTATTATTAGTCGTATATATTTCGCAATTTTACAGGAGAGCTATTTAAAGTTGTTATTGTGCATAGTTTGTTTGTGTAGATTCTTCGTTGTTGTATTGAGTATCTTAGAAATTATATTATGAAGCTATTTAAACAAAAAAAAATGCTAAAATTGTAGTTCAGACCAGACGATTTGTAAAAATTAGTATCCTGCAGCCTAGTTTCGGACTAATGACTCATAGCTTCAAATATTCGATACATTTACTCGCAGTAACGCGCATTCACACCCAACTAATGTTTAATAATCCACCATTATAAAAACACACTCGAGGAGACGCAAGCTTAGGAAAATAATTCAAGACCGACAACCTGCTATCTCCAGACGCCCGCTAAAACTTCCATTCAGATAATTACGAAAGATGTTGTTTGTGATTCGATTAAATACTCCAGTGCTCGTTTTTACCAGCAATCCTCACATGGTGATACCATCAGTACAAGTGGGAGGCTACCCTAGTGCGATGACCACTACTAACTGTAACTTTCTGGTTTTTAAGTATGATCAATCTAGTTTTATTTCATTTATTATTTCGGAATTACATTAGTTTCCTTAAGCCGGCACAGCGGAGGTAGTAGCTGTCTCCGATCGTGAATCATCTATTCTAGCTCTTGGTGGTTAAAACGCGTGGACTGACTTTTTCGCGGTATTTTACTAAACAGGATAACTTAAACGTATTTGACCACGTTACTTATATTATTAAGTTAAAAATAACTCTTGTATAAGTAATTAATTAAAAACATTAAAATCCCTGAATGAATGTGAGTTTGTTTGTTACGTTTTCACGCAACAACTACTTAACCGATCATCATGAAACTTTGTACACATATTTTTGGAGGTAGGTACTAGAAGTAACATAGGATACTTTTTATTAAAAAAATAAATTATTTTTTACTATAGTTTCCAACTGACTATAGTTTCAGCTGTTTGGAATCATATTGATTCATTTCTATTAAAATGATCTCTGATATTTATTTTAGTGACTTAAATGCGAGCGAAGCCGTGGGTAAAAGTTAGTTATGTATAAATTTACGGTTTTCATTCCTTTAGCTGGTTGAACTGAAAACGCTATCAATGTTTGCGCAATCTAGCTTTCTAGGGCCAAGGCCACGTCGGTGTATATGCTTCCTCTTTGAATTATTTTTATTAAATAATATTCATATCCAATATTACGTAATATTATGTTATATTGTAGGTAATATTAGCAAAATGCAAGTGTCGCTGAAATATTTAAATTTGTGTATTTTTGTTATCAGATATCAAGATGTGTTTGTTTGTTAGACAAGCGGGCTATTCTTGTCGCGATTGACATCGGATTTATATCGATTTTTATTATTGTATTATTTAAATTAAAAGAAGACAGTCTATGCTTATTCTAAAATACGTCGTAATATTTAAAATGGCACAAACAAACATTTCTTATTTAGTATATTGATGTCCATATTTGTATATGAGGACGTCAATGTGTATTTATTGTTTTTTAATTAATTAATTTATGTGCCATCGCCTTGAATTGTGCAAAGAACGTGCCGTCCGCATTAAGCGTTGCAAAACTCTATTATGCATTATCAAAGGTTGCGCCTTTTGTGACTCATTTTTTAATTGATAAAGTAAGGGAAATGACCTAATACGACCTTCAAGAGTATAGATATAGAATAATATACTCTAGTGTGGGTTATCACGGTTGTTTTCCCGACGTTTCGAAAGTTTTGCAGCCATTGTGAACGCGGTGAAATATTAATCAAAATGTTTCTTATAAATGTAAATTGCAATGTTCTCATAAAATACGGTAAGTTTTCTCACGGGTGTTAAAATTACCCCTTAGTAAACCTAGTGTTAAAAGTATTTATACGGTTTTCTAATGCGTTTGTTTTGATTAATTTAAGCTTCGAAACTTTATAAGCTCGCACTTACCATATTGCCTAAACGTGTAATAATTGTATTATAACAAAATAGAACGATTTTTTTTGTTTAGTTATCATATATTATTCTATTTTATTTTGTAATAAACAGGCGAATAAGAGGAGTTTGCCCTGTCAAGTTTGGACGGAACACACTCGCCTCCTCAAGCCGGTATAGTGGAAGCGTCTGTTGCAAGCAGACATCTGTCTGTGATAACAATTGTTGGAGACAAGGATCAAGGACCACACTAGCTTAACATCAGGAGGAGTTAAGTCATATATAAGGGTACTATAAAAAATAATATGATGTAATTTTTTTTTTACTTGAAATATTACATAATCGTTATCTGTTTCACCTTCGCGGATACTAAAATGTTATCAAAGAAATGTTTTCTATATAAATTTAACAATACTCCAAAAGATACACGTGTAAAGTGAGTTACATACAACGTTTGCTTAAATAATTGTATGAAAATGTATCGCAAAATATTTACAATTATTTGTGTGTACAAACACTTATTGTAATTGTGACGCTTGTGACGAGCCTCCGGTGTACGGTACATACTATATAGCTTTTTTATAGTAGCATTATATTATATACGTATATTCAGTAAATTAGCAAACTATTATAATTGGTGAGCAGCGAAAACAACTTTTTTATATAAAAAACAAATGCAAACGTAGACGTAACTATTCTAGTTTAAAAAAAGAACAAAAACAAATCAAGTTCATTTGTTTCTTCTAATTATAAATAGCAATTTTTCAATTGATCATTACGATTATTCACGAATAGCTAATTACTAAGCGGCTTAGTTTGAATATTTGAATCCGATGTTTCGTAAGTTTTGCAGTCGTGGCTTAAATATTCGAATAATCGCTTTTTTAAGCCATCTAAATGCTGCCAAAATAAGTTTTAATATTTCACTTTTCGATGCGAATTATATTATAATTATATTTGTCTTTTAAAAGGATTTTAGTAGCCACTAGCGTGATTGAGGACGACAATTGTTCTATAATTAGACACCAATAGGCGTTTCCTTCATTAAATAATAGTTAGGAATTGTCTTCACAAGCCTCTGTTAGTCATTCCATGTGAGTTTGTCGACAGGTTAACGGTGTTCTTTGAAGTAAACATAAACGTATCGCCTTGCTTGCTGTGAACGTAACCGTAAGTTTCAATGTAATATTAGCATAGTTCGGACTAACATTTTGGCAATTTTCGTTTGTTTATTGAAATAACTTCAAAATTATAATAATCACAACAACAATAACAAAGAATATACACAAACAAACTATGCACAATAACAACTTTAAATCGCTGTACTGAAAAATTGCAATTTTGTAGATTATACCATGTTAATAGGATATTGTCATGTATTCAGTTGTTTAAAAATTGCCTTTTCACATACGTTTTATTTTCTGTTGTTGTTCCATTTTTAAACTCAATTCCATTTTTAAAATTCGAAGGGATCGAGCCCATACAGCCGTTTTTTAGTTATAATCTTTAAGTAACCTTTTATTTCATTGATCTAGAATTTTTATTTTTTAAATGCACTTGCTTAGTGATAGTTTTATTTATTTATTTTTTTGCTTTTTTATTAAGTATTGTATGCATTTATTTCTGTGAGTTAAAAACTAATTGATGATTATACTAACTTCATGTTTTTGTACGGTTTAATAGTTTAAATTATTGATAATCAGTTAACACTAAAAAGATTGAAGCAGTCATCTGACCAAAGTAACTCTAAGTCTAAATCTGAATATTAAAAACGCAACTATTACGCAAATGACAGTGGTTATATTTTTGTATGAGCCGTTTTTAGTTTAGCGTCTCACCGATAGGTTCGTATTGATCCGTTCTATATAAATATGTTTTAAAAAAGAACTGTGGGCTTATCACGAATTTAGTCTGGCTTTCGAATCGGGCTGTCACGAATAAAACGGATCCGTTAGCAATCGGGATCATGAATTTTTACTAACGACTAACGAGCACCAACAATCTATCAAATGAACGAAAGATCGAGACGTTCGAAAATTAACAAAAAGTATCTAAAATATTGTAGTTCCAAATCCGCACGCGGTGGCGCTGCTCAAATTTCCATATAAAACGCTTGAAGCGATCTCGGTTCGAAAGCCAGACTAAAATTCGTGATAAGCCCACTGTTGCTATTTACGAATAGTGTTTTCAATAATCAAAGATGTAGGTACTTGAATATGCAAGCGTCTATGTTTTGCTTTTGAAGAAAACATGACACAAAATAGCTTTTCACAGCGGTAAATGTATCACGGTTACCTAAAACTCGATGTTTGCTTCTTTTCTGTGTATTTTATTGACAGTTATTTGTTTTATACAATATTTCTTGTTACATTTTTCTTTACAAATAACATGTTTGTTGCCATGTTAATGCTCTTTACACAAGTGTTGTTCGTATTGTATTTTTTCTTTTCATTATGTCGCGTGCGCTTATTTTTGTATTGGTTTAAAATAGTGATTCTCAAAGTGTGCTGCCAAATTTTAGATATGTAACAATGTCAATATTACATCTTATTTGTGTGAATTCGGATTTTCAGCATTAACCAACATTAAAACCAACATTAAATCAAGTTTGTTAAATGTAGAAGACGATATGAGAGTAGTATTGTAATTTTTAACATAAATGAAATTATCAAAAATCATTAAGCTCAAATTTCGCATTAAAAGTATTCTTATTAACTTGTAATTAATCCCTTAATAAACGTACTTTTATTTTTGTAGTACATATTATTTCGCATATTTAAAATTATTATCATAAACCATTTTACGCAGTGTGTAGCTAAGTAAATAATTTTTTAACTTATCTTTTTCTTTATATGCCGCTAAATTTTGAAATCGTTAAAAGTGTCCTACAACAAAAAAAAAAGGTTGAGGATCACTGGTATATGATATAGTAAACTGCGTATAAATTAAAAGTATTGTTTTAAAAACATATGTGCGTTGTTTATTTTTAAACTTTTGTTTTTATTATTATTATATTCATTAGTTAGATTGTTTTTTTTTTAGTTTGTGTAGAGAAACCGATTTGATACTAGATTGCTGAAGCGAGTCAATTTGATTAATTTTATAATTTTATTTCTATCAAATGTCATGCAAAAGAAATAGAAGGTAAGGTCTGTATTAAATGGAATAAAAATACTGCGAAAAATGTATTTTAAAAACAGACTATACCTATATAGGTATGTGAAAAATGTTTTGAATAAAGGTACAATTAAATAAAATTTTATTTTCTACAATATCCGGTAATCTAGTGTTTATTAATGATTACTTTTTTTACGCAAAATACATATTTGCTTCAAGCCTAGGTAATATAAAATATATGTTGTATGTTTTACATGTCCTTTTTTCCATTTATATATTCAGCTCAATATTATTATAAAGAGTCATTAGTTTTTTTAAGACTGTTATTTAAGTTATACGTTGTTTTAGACATGCGTGACTTTTAGGTCCATTTATAACAAAAGGCTCAAGAGTTGAAGGCTCTCGTTGACTTATTCATACTTTTTAGAAGGTGTAACGCCCCCGCATAACGCTGAAACAATTACGATTTTATCGATGTTAGGGCCGTTTACGTGTTATCGATGATATTTATTAAAAGATTTTTAGTTTTTAACTTTCAGTCAGCCTCGATAGTTGTAAATGTCGATTAAAAATAATCAAAATAAGTTCCGTAATATTCGTACTACATTTTATGCCAGATGTTTTCTTTAAAATTTAAAATTAGTACTCAATGATTTTTAATTTGTTGATTGTCAATTGTTAAGATTTTAAAAATAGAATCTATTTCTGTCGGACTGAATTTGTAGGAAGTGGGATTTCGTGTCGTGTAACGAATAGACTGGTAATCGATAAGTACCGTCATCGCGGTTTTTGTTTGAGACCATTCATAAACTTGTTATCGACATCATCTCGTCGTATACGTCATTAGTATAAAACCAACGTCATTGGGCACGCGTGTACATTAAATATCCATTAAGTTACTGTCTATAGATACTGCGAAAAAATTGTACGCTTATATTATGGTATCTTTGTGTTTCTTCAATTTACAGTCGAACCTGGATAAGCGAGAACTGGATTGATGAGAAAACTCTCTGAGTTAGAATGAGAAACCTCTGTTAGAGTCATTTCGAGTACCCATTTCATATCTAGACCTCTATGAGTGAGAGTTTCTTACTCCTAGACCTCTGTAAGCGAGAATATTTACAATAATATTTCAATTGATTTTTTTTGTCAATTTTTTAACCTCTATAAGAGAGAGTTACTACTTCTAAACCTTCGTAAGTGAGAAACTGTTTTAGTGAGAATAATATTCGGGTCCCTTGATTTCTCGTTTATCTAGGTTCGATTCTATTACTATATTTCGGACTGTTTATATTGTACTAGATTTTTTAAAATACTAATCTGGCATGTAATACTACCCCTTTTAGTACCGGACGACGATATATCGTTGCGCACTCAATAGTCTTAAATTCATTAAAATAGAATTTTTTAAAAATCGAAAATGTGTTCTTTCGCCCGGCAGTTGGAGGTGTTATTATTTTTAAAAAAAGACACACGTTACTCGTAAAAGGTCGTGACATTTATTGAGATTGTTTATTTTAACAACTTATATATCAAATTTATAAGGTTATTGTTATAATATTTTACTGTTATCGTCTAAGATTGAGATTTCACACTAGTTAAGATTAGTGTTACATCCTGCTGACATGATATAACTTGAGTTTTTTAAAAATATTATATGCTGATTTATATATGCTAAGTCGTGATTCAAGGAGATAACTGAACACTGAGTGCAAGTTTTCAACAATAGTAAAAGCTCTAAGTTTCAACTTTAAAAATAAATAACAATTGAAAGTAGTTGTTTTTTTGTGTCGATTTTTGTTATCGTATAAAGTTCGTACTCAGCATCAGTTGCTATGTCGGCGTCCAGGTTGACACGCGACTAAGTTATTTCATTCGAAATGATTGAAATGTAACAATGAATAGGAATTCATTGTAACGAAGATGTTATAACTGTTATTAACTCGAGTGTCTAATTCTTTTGAGAAGGATTGGTTCGTCTTGGAAATTAATTATTAGAATAATTATAGGAAATGAACAATAGGTCGTGTGGGAACTGTTGAGGTGCTCAGCCTCTCGTACAGACAGCCTCTGGTTCAGTTGGTCTCGCGCTGTCGTCTGTGGCGGCGAGGTTTTGTTTTAATTGTGTGTCACTAAAAGTGAGATTTGTTTTTTTTTTACATTGTTAGTATAGTAACATATTGTTCTGAGTGAAAGTGAAATTCTTTTTATTTTGTTCCATTTTTGGTATGTACTCCTTTTTTGTATTGTAAATTATCTTCAATTTGATTTTATTGTACTTAATGCCATCTAAGCTTTGAGAGTTGTGAAAACAAATGAATTTTATTCTTCTTCTTTTATTAATGGCCTCAAATGTTTGGTGAAGACTATTCTGCCAATTCCGAGTATTCAGGCAATAGCCTAACAAGAAATAATAAAGTTTAAATACACACGTAAACCCTCACGTCGAAGACCGTGTATATAATAATATTCACAAATGATACGAACTAAACTAAAAAGAAAGATGTGAATACGATTCTTGTTCTTAACTAATCCTTTTAAACGGTACAAAAACGTATTATGCGACCAGAATAGGTGTGCATTTTGAATCGGTCACATAATGCATGTTGGCGTTATTAATAAGCTAATTCAAACTCATGTAAAAATTGATAATTGTATTTATTAATGATTATTTACAATCCACTACGTGTAGGCTTATGTTATGTGCTATCCGAAAACCAGTTAAATGCAGTTTCTTTTATATTGTTATCGCTTTATTAAAGTAAATATTATACCACGTAAGCTCTCGTCTTTAATCTTCTGCTGACACATTGTTTAATTTGGGCGAAGATTGGTTTTCTCAGAATGTATTTGCTCAGTCCCGTAAAAATAACACAAAATTAGTTGGAATCGGCTTCCGAGAAATATTGCGAAAATTGTGACCAATTTTCCGTTTTATTGTAATCTTTATGTCGTTATGTTGTGTAATAACATTTGTTGTAAATTGCGTTGTAACTTATGTACTTGTGTCTAGTGAATCTGTTGTCGACAGAAAAGATGTTGCGTTTTTATAAAAATTTGAATTTGGAATGAAAGAAAAGAGGAACGCGAGGGACGTGCGAATGAGGACTTGGATGTTGGTTGCGAATGGGAACGGATGTGTGTGCTTAGATTATAAGGGATTGGTAATATAGTCTGAATAAAATTTAAAGAGTTTTCATTTGATACAGTCCACTTGCTGTATTGCCTACAAAATCTACTATAAGTATTGCTTTCAAATGTCAAGCAAAAATTATTATTACAATTTTTAAATTCATCGTTTTAAACTTTGGTTTGAAAAACAAATCGATATTTCATACATTAAATAAATACTTTAAAAAGTTTTGTAACGAACGCAATTCCTGTTATAACCGCTACGTAATCTTTTTACTCCATATATGGCTTTGCAAGTTTTTCTTTAAAGGTTGTTACATTTTTCTGGTGTACTTAGGGCGGTGTCGTTCCGGTTTCTATCAATGTCAGAAGTATATTTACTGTAACAGTATTCATATAGCGTTCTAGAGTTCTGGGTGATGTAACCTACATATGGTGTTTAAAGCAAAATTATTCGTATTCATATTAGTGGGATGTTCTTTTAAAAAACTGTAGTTTCTCAAACTTTCGTTTTTCGTAGACAACGTTACGAGTTGTTAGCTAGTTAGCTAGGATTGATTCAAAATAATATCAGTTTGAGAATCAGAACCTTCGTATTGTGGTTGTTATGCGGTTGATTACATATATTAATATTATCTTATTTCAATATTAATTGTGAACGTATCTTTGTTATTCGTATGTACTTTGGCCTCTCATGACAGGGCTCGTAAACATTACTCAGAATTAGTATCTGTCAAAGTGACAGTTCATTCATACGTATGTCACTATGACAGTCCTTATTGATACTTTAAGCAATACTAATTCTGAGCAGTGTTTAATAATTTTGCTATCACTGCCTATATAACAAACATTAGTTAAGTGTAAATATTTAAAAAATGGAATATTTGTTATTGGGTGGGTACTTCTTTTTAAAAACTGAAACACGTCCTACCACGGAGAGCACTAGTGATCGACTAAGCCACATTAGTCCGTTGGGCCAATAACGTATGTCTTAATTCAATGTCTATATCTATGTAATTATTAAATCTACTTTATTGTTATATTCAATTAAGACATGTACGTTAATAAACGTCCATATAATACAAAATGTAAATATTTTGTATTATGTTGTTCTATTTATAATTTTTGTACTTTCCAATATGTTTCGCAATATTAGGTATATCCTCCTAGGTTTGCCAACAATTTATAGTATTATTTTTGTTTTGTAAGTATTTTTTAACATATTTAATTGTGACAATTTTGTAATGTTCCTGTATTTATTTATTTACTCCAGACCATAAATTCCATTATATTTTCAAATTAAAATTATTAATAATAATGTACACAAAGGTAATGAATTTTTTTTAAATTCGTAACAAATAAATTAGTCGCAATAACTATGTTAAGAAGCTAATAATAAACTTTAAAAATAGGACCAATTAAAACAGTGCCTACAGACGTTTCTTTTAAACTATTCTAAGAAAAGTAAGGCGTCAAGCATGCGGTCATGGTGTTTTTTAAAAATCACAAGACTCATTAGTAAAGAATCACTAGAAAAAAAAATTACAAACACCAATGAGCGCAAATAGCTCGCTTATTATTAGAACTAAAGAATTTTGTGTGTGGGGAAAAAAAAACTGAATTATTAAAAGTTTTTTTTTATTTATAGTTCTTGATTCATTCGTTATTGACTTCAGTTGGGTGATTTATGATGTCGGAATTTCAATACTGACTTTTAAATATTATACAATACTGGAAATGTTTTCTTTGAAAAAAATCTGTAACCTGTAAAACATTATAATATCGCCGAGTTCTATTAAAATGCACACAAATAAACGAATTCAAATGTTTTTATTGCATGTCACAATTATAATTAAGACGTCATAAATTCAGTGTCAATGTGACAAGGGTCAGGGCATCCCTACTAACATTATAACTGTGAATGTGAGTTTGTTTGTTACGTTTTCACGCAACAACTACTTAACCGATCATCGTGAAACTTTGTACAGATATTTTTGGAGGTACTAGAAGTAACATAGGATAGGTACTTTTTATTTAAACAAATATTTTTTTACTATAGTTTCCAATTGACTATAGTAACATATTGAAATGGTCTCTGATACTTATTTAATGACTTAAATGCGAGCGAAACCGCGGGTTAAAGCTAGTAGCAATATAATGATACAATTTCAGTTAATAATTAAATAATAATAAAAATTTAACAAATTTAATAATTACAATTAATTATTTAGTTTCATTTACTGTTTCGAATCATTGAAGTACTTGCCAATTGAATAGAAGCATTTTAATTGTAAATATGTTTTTAATTTATTTTTAAATTGTATTAGGCTCTCATCATTTAATCACTCTTGGCACAGTATTATTAAAAAAATTAATTGGCATGTTGTACGGAACTATGCACAATAACAACTTTAAATCGTGTTATAATTAATTAAAAATAGATATAATACAGAAACTACAAATTCTGAAGTAAAATACATTTAGTCAACTCAAAATCTTAGAAATATGATACGGCTTGTAATTAATTACTTTTAATTTGTCAATAATATTTTTCTAAATCTATATATATAAAACTCAAAGGTGACTGACTGACATAGTGATCTATCAACGCACAGCCCAAACCACTGGACGGATCGGGCTGAAATTTGGCATGCAGGTAGATGTTATGACGTAGGCATCCGCTAAGAAAGGATTTTGATCAATTCCACCCCTAAGGGGATAAAATAGGGGATGAAAGTTTGTATAAATCTTCTTAGATTTATTTCATTCATTATTACGCAGACGTAGTTGCGGGCAACAGCTAGTGATAGATAAGCTCAATACGTTTGGTATTGCCCATCAGCGAGCTACTAACCTTTGCCAATACGAGTGGTGTTACGCAATAGCAGGAAAGTAAACACAATTAGAATAATCTAATTAGAATAAATCAGTTAAGTCTGAAGCCTAGACCTTATTTGTTTACACGACGTAAATAGGGTATCTCAACATAACAAGGTCTTTTGACTGTCAACCAATGTAAACGAGACTTATCGTATTATCTTTCTTTATTAACACAAACCCGAATTTCTTGTATTCTATTTTTGGTAACAGAATATCTATTTATAGAAGTTTATTGCCTGGTGGTGTTTGAGTGTTTTTTTTTTTAATTTTTCCTCTCTACTTTCCGCTCTTTTTTGTTTTATTTGCTTTTTTTTCTTTTTTCAAATCTTTATTATTGTACTCCGCAATATATTTAACCTTAGAAGTTTCTTTAATATGATGTCTTCGACAATATTGTCACGTTGAACAATTGTACTCCAAAAAAAAAAAAAATGCAATGTCTTTAAAAATGTTTATTAAGTATAACCATAGATGTTGTAAATAAAAATATCGTGTGTTCTCTGCGTTCTCATTGGAGGGATTGTTTAATTAATAAATAAACTGATTAAATTTTTAAAAATTATATTTAGTAGTTTTGTGTTATAAAGAGGTCCCTGGTTCGACTCTCGATCACATTTATTAGTTATTATATTGTAATAAAAAAACAATATTAGTTCAGAGTATGACTGACGAGTTTCTTGTGGTCTTCTTCTAGTCATACCTTTTAAAGCTATTGTAGAGTCGAATGATGAGCAAGCGCATACTTTCAGTATTTTTTCTATTGTCTAACGTCATCCGTAGGTTCTTATTGGAACACTTGGACTTGTCAAAATACAACTGTATCAATACAACAATATGTAGCAACTGTAATAGCGGCTTGTTCACTTCAACAATAAATATTATAATAACGTTAACTATCAGATATAATCAGTGTTCACAGACTGTCATTTGCAGCTTCATTCATTGAGTAAAATGGTTTGTTAATTAAAGTTTGTTTTATATGTGTTTTAAATTGTAATTCAGTCATGCCTATGCTAATAAACTATTTTCATTCCATTTCATATAAAGAATACATATATATTCATTTATTATTACCAAGCCCAGATTAGCGGCATTAGTGTCTTGAATAATAATAATAATAATAAATACTTTATTGCTTTAAAAACATAATAATAACAATTCTGTTACAAATTAATTCATAGGAAACAGATTTAGAGCAATTGGCGATCTTATCACTAAAAGTAATTTCTTCCAGATAACTAATTGTCATAGATCAGCCATTCTCAAAGTGTGTTTCGCGGAACCCTAGGGCTAAAATACTGCAAAAAATACCTACCAAAGGGAGATTATAAGGTTACATCTAAATATTCCAACTAAATATTACATTGCAATATGATTATTCATAAATACATATAAATCAGTTTTTTATAATTATATTAAGGCTTTTTCCTTCGCCAAAAAAGTTTGAGAACCGCTGTCATACAAGAAGCAATAATAGTATGCAGTAATAATATTGAATGTGTATATGTTATACTGTATACTATATATGTTAAGCATCTCTGGTATTGAACCTCTGCCCTGAAATTGTATTTACAAGACAATATGTTCCTTGACCTTTACAGTGTTACAAATAACAATGATTAAGACATTTGTAAACTTGGCTCACTAATCCCAGCTAGATATCCAAATCCTAAGATAAAGAACGTTTTCGTATATCTTAAACCGCGTCACTGCTACGTCATTGTTTTGTTGATAAAAGTATATTTAGATGTATCGGCGGGTTGTATCAACATAGTCAGAATTGACATTTATACAGTTTTCATTTGTTTTTTTTTAAATTACTTCACTATCTCATGACAAAAAGTTAACGTTTTCTCAATGATTTCTGAGATACTCAATACAACAACGAAGAATCCACACAAACAAATTTAAATAGCCATGTTAAAAGAATTCAGCGGTATGATTTTTTAGTTGTAACTAAGTTTTAAGTTCCATTGGTTTATTGTTTCGAAGTCGTCTCGTTGTGTATCCGAACTAAGCGAGTGATGAACTTGATTCTATTAACTTGGTATTCAATTACAAAAATGACGGGTGCATGTCACAAACTATAGATTAGTTTTAAGTTAAAATGTACGGTTTTTGTTATTGTATGAAACATATTCAAGGCTTGGATGTAATATGTTTTCGTTCGAGCGCGCTTATCTCAAGGATTAGTAGTCCGATTTGAAAAATTCTTTTTGCGTTGTTTTGCCCGTTCGTTGTAGAAGGTTTTAATGGGTCAGTGAATATAAATTTTAAACTATAGCCGATAGCGAAATTACTTTAAAGTTATCTTAATTCCGATTTGGAAATCTTTCAGGAATCGAGTCAAATATTTTTATAATATAAAAAATAAAGCCGTGAGACATAGCTAGTTTTTTTAAAATATAATCTGCCACGCCCTCTTTGCTAAAGATTGCTTCGTTATTAATAATAATATGACGGAAAGAAAGATATTTTTTTATATCTGGCTTATATATTATTATCTTCGATATGTTGTATATATTGAATGGCCCCCAAATTAGAATACCTCTTACACATTGGTGATGGTTAATAACCCAGTCTGCCGTCCTGGAAAAGTCTTACGTAACGTAACATTCCTGAAATTAAAATTGGCTTATTACACCTGGGGGGCTACTCAGGCATATCCGAAGTTTTGTGATACGCTGTAACTTACGTGAATTTTGAATTTTGAAATACGTCTGTCAAATGTCCGTAAAATAAGCATTGAGTGGTTTATCTGTCGTGAAGTCGCTGTCAAACTCGTAATTTCGTGATTGAACGGGTTTGTGAGTGTTCCTGAGTAGGAAACGGTTGTATTTAGTAGCCCCCTTAATTTGGTATTTCTAAGTCAGGTGCAATGAGAGAAGTGTGACGTTTGTCTTCTCGAACTGGCGTAGTAGCTATAAAAATAGTTTTGAAAAAACAAGACTAAAGCCGGAAAATTATTCCAGACGGTAAATTCAATATTAAATAATTAGCGAATTTATCTGTGCATGTGATAGTGGCGTGTCTACCCCTTTTAAGCTTGAAGATAAGAGAATGATTAGCTGTTGACTCCGATAGCTTCAGTATTCAGTAAAGGCCGGGCGCTTGTTTCGTTAACACGTGTTAGCTGAGAATGTATAAGTGATTTTGAGTTGTTTTGTGTTTTTAGTGTGTGTGTGTTTTTTTAATTGTTAATAGTTTTTTACGTAATTTTATTATTTAAAATGCCGTCGTTTGTAACTGAAAAGTTTTTTACGGCTGTTAAGAAGATTACTGTTATTGTAAGTTTTTGGTTAATATTTAAAATTATAAATTAATACGGTGTTTAAAATAAGTTTAAATAACTTATCCTAATCGGATTGTATATTAAATAAATTAAATAAAATTAATTATATCGTCGGGTCCTATTGACACGGTTTAAACTAAACTAACATTCTCTCAATGATTTCTGAGATACTCAACAAACTGAATAATCAATACAAACAAACTATGTACAATGTACATGAGCAACTTTAAATCGCTCTCCCGTAAAATTGCGACTTTGTAGATCCTATCATGTTAAATAGGACTCATGCGGCTTAGATTTGCGGCTCAGTTGAATTAAACGTCTATAGATAAATTAAGATTAATTAAAGACTGGGTGTTATATGCTTTAATACCCGTAATACAGGATTTTTTTTAATTATTATATGTTAATGATTCATTTATATATACTTACCTAATTGTATCAGTTTCATAGTCTGACATTCGCGTCTTGTTATCTTTTATATAAATAATTATTATGTCTAGATTGACAAATAGGTTTCGTTTTATTATATTTATCATGTTTAATTTATTTATTTTATGGAAATTTACTTTTTTTTTCTCTCTATATATATTACTTTGTGTGTTCTTCCATTATTGCTCTCCTAGAAGTTTATAAAATTTCCTATCTACTATAGCCTGAAATGACTGGGAATCGAATCCGCAACTTCATATTTCAATAACTTTTAAATGCTTAATAAGTACATGTATTTTTATGTGGTTGTAAAAGTAGGTCATACTTGATTTATATGTGGTAGTTACGATATAAAAAGCCTTATTGTATGTAGTTATATATTTATATGACTACCCTCTCTATGCATGTTTAAAATATATAACAATCCTGTACCTACACGTAATGTCGGAACAAGGACCAATTTTATATCTCTTTAGAACACCTTACTCCTTTTTGTGACCGAGAATTGAACACTGGGTTTTGGTGTTAAAAAACCTGGATTACATCATTGGACTCCAATTAGGAGTGTTCGATATTTATAAAATATCGATATACGAGTATACTTTCGATATATCGAATCAACCCGATATTATCGAGTCTTCTAATATCGATACATTTCGTCCGATATGGAAAAATCTAATATACCTACTACAAAATGAAAAGTACCTAATTGGAAAAACAATGTCGATAATATATCGCGAAGTATCGATACAACATTGCGATATATCGTATCGAAAAATATATCGATATGTTATGTACATGAGAATTCCTACCTCCAATTATTAATATTGATTTATCTTTGCTTGATTAATCCTAGACGTAATTTTAAATTTTAAACGTTATTTAGCCTTTTCATATTTCAATTTTTATTTAAATATAATAACCGAAATCTACATAAAAAGCGAATTCTTTATCTTGAAATTGATATTTATAAATACGATAAAAGTAATATCGTTACTGTAAAATGCACATAGTTCTTTTAAAATGTTTTAGGCCGTTAAGTTAAAACAGATGATGCTATTTATTTTGCGACTTAATGAGGTCTAGTACAGGCCGAGCTCCTTGATAGTCCGATTCATTTTTTAAAATTAATAAATGAATTAAAAAAAAAACATTGCACTTAGTTTTTCATATTTGTTGTCAGTAATTTAAAAGACATTTTGAAACACATACGGAACGATAATATTTTTTAAAATATAATAGCACAAAAATGAAAAGGGAACTCTCGGGTACATTTATTGAGAGCCACAAATAATCCTTCAAAGAGCCTTTAGGTTGGCCTCCTGGTCTAATCAATCACTTCGTGATACTATTAAATTGAAAATTATATCTCTAGCCAAAAATTGCTTTGTTTTCGTTTTCAAAGCACGTACTCGTAATATGGAATCACGTGCTAAGATATAGTTCACGTCACCTATAATCTTGTTAATGCATTATCTAAGAAAAGTGCCATTTCTGTTATGCCTTTCTGGTGTCAATTTTTTTAAAATTTCAAGTGGTATAATTGTGTTCTTTTTTTATCATGTTTTTTATTAAGGTTTTATCCATCAATATAATAAATATTATCATCGCATTCCGATACAATTATCAGATCGAATTGGTTTATTGATAATTATTCATTCATATTTGTTTTAAAAGATGTTTATTGTGTACGTTTGCGAAATTCTTTGCGAATACCTTTCTATTAATCAGTCCTTTATTACGATTAATTATATATATAATGGCTTATCTATTCAGCGAATTAGAGACACACCCTTTATGTCGTGCGCTTTATAAATGCATAAACGTAGCCGTTTAAACTAGTGTTATCACACTGGATTATTTTTCCACATTTTAAAGATATTTTTTATTATTAACCCTTTCGCTACGGACGCATTCTCCGGCGCGCTACTCTCGCTGAGTGAGCCGCCGCGCCGAAAGTGTGCATTCGCGAAACAATTGAAATCGCTCGTAATGCGCTCAATACCGCGGTATCTTACGCAGGGCGGAGGTTGTCGCTCGTAGAAAGGAAATGGTAAAAGATTTATCATATAATGTAATCAGAAAACACAATTTAATAATATAATGGGTAACTATGGAGATAACAAATATACTCTGCTCACAAAAAATCGCGGGTGACTATAGTCACCGCTCGTAGATGGCGAGCGTCAAGTGTTGGGTGACTATAGTCACCGCTCGTAGCCAAATGGTTAAAATCCCTAAACAGGGGAGGACTATATTTTGCAGGTAACATTAAATGTATATTTATTTTAATTAGTTAATTTCCAATGATGTGATATTCTTTATTCTTTTGTTTTTGTTTATGTCAAATTGAATTGATCTAGGCTTTGGTTAGTAGAGGAAGCCGTCATCAATGTTGTGAAGTATAAAAATGTGTATTATGAAAGCGTGTTATTTTTTAAATTCTGTGTCTTAAAATAATCCTAGCTTATACTGAATTGGAATAAAATTCGCGTGTCGCGATTAGCTCTGAAAATAGCGGATAAGATTACAAATTAAGGTTGCTATGGCGTCGATATAGTTTCTTATCGTACATGAAAACTGGTCAAAGATTTCTTATAAATTCATAGATTTGAGTATATTTAATTGCAGCTTGTTCGTGTTTGTCTGACAATTTCGCCACGAATTTTGTTACAAGCTATAATGCTGTCTTTATTTTTATAGATAGATACTATTTCAATTCGACGCAATAATTTTTTTTTTAGACGATCGAGAATATTCCCCAGCGCCTATATTTATCAGTCATCATAATAGTGAATTTTTATTTTTAAACACTAGTTATATAAACGTCATAACGCATCCCTATTTATTTTTTGTGAGTACTTGGCGCCACTGACACGTGACGTCATTCTAAAATCCGTAATTAAAATTAAAGTGACACATCGAATCAAAGTATACGAAACTATTATTTTCCTTTTTCAATGCATAATGAATAATTTAAATGCAAGTATTATTAATCATTGCATTGCATTGGAAGTATATATGCATGTGTGTATATATGTGTATAGCTAGAATAAAAATATAAGGGCAATAATTAATATGTTATATATTATTATTAATAATAATAATAGGAATAAAGAATATGTTTTTAATAGTTACTTATTCAAAAATCATATAATATTACACGCTATATGAATATCTTATAGATAAAAAAAACTTGGACATAACCCATATCATTTTATGTTTACCTTTAGGTATATAATAGGATGACAATCCCAGTATGCAGCAGCTAAATCGAATTGATAATAATTTATTTCATTTATATTTGTATTTATTTTGACGAGTAAAAGCGCTTTATAAATAAATTTATTTTGACGAGTAAAAGCGCTTTATAAATAAATAAATAAAGCTTGTGGCAGTCTAGTATATCGTCAGGTCCTGTTCACATTTTGACGGCTTTTGTTGTCTTTATTGAAATAGCTCCACTTTTTTTCAATTGTTTCTGAGATACTCAATATAACAACGAAGTGTCTACACAAACAAAATATACACAATGACAGGTTTAAATAGCTCTCCTGTAAAATTGCGATATGATCACATGCTACAAGGAGTTACATTCATAGTTCATATGTAGAAGTTGTTCTGTAAATTGTGTCAATTATGAAGTATTGTTTAATTTTCATGACGTTTTTTTAGTAAGAAATCTGTGTCGAATTTGTACAAGGTATTAATAAAACTAAACTAAAAGATGAGTGCTGCAAATAATTGTATAACAGCAGATGTTTGAAATGTGGACTTTGTACTGTTTGGAGTAAAATATTTGTGCTTAGTTAAGCGTAGCTCGGTCTAAAGTCTAGGAGTCGGTTTGTTTACATTTTTAAAAGAAAAACAAACGTTTCAATATTATGGGTCAATTTATTATAATAAACGTGTGGGCGGGGGCATTCGTATTATGAAGAAATACTGTTTTAGAAATTCAATGATTTCGGTGTTCCCGGTAACGCAGTAGTTAATTACAATTATAAATAAAGCATTGTATTGTTTATACAATTGATGCTCGATTCTTGTTTTGAAAACTAATTCGAATAAATATTATTTTGAAAAAAAAAAAAACAAAACACTAACTACAAATTATGGCGTTTTTGCGAAGTTAAGTTATGTAGAAAATATGCTTGAAACGACAGTAATTCAGCGAACTAATGTAATTTAGTCAGTCAATAGTGATTTTTATGATACGATACGACGTTGAAATTGATTGTTTTTAATCGTATTATTATTTTTATACAGCACCTATCGCTAATCGTGTAAAATGCTATATGTACCTATGTTATATTTAAATTATTAGCGAGTTATTTTCTAATGAAATCGTTTCGTTTTCGTTGTAATTATTTACAAGAATATACCGTTATTATTAATAATGCCACTGATAACGTTTCCGTTGTGGTTTTTGTGTGTTGGAATTTATAATTTGTCCTTTTCAAATAATATTATTTATTCAGTTTTTGATGCGTTCGGTTCGGTGCGGTTGTTTGTTCTGATGGGATAAATTTATTAAGTGATTTTCATTTGTTTTGTTATTGACAAAAAAAAAACAAAATTGAATTATGACTATCTGGTATATTAATATGGATTGGAATAATGATTGGAAGGTCTATTTGTTGTTTGTTTTTTACTTTAGTAGTGCCTAATAATTGTTGTTATAAATGAAAGTGGTTGGCAGACTGAGGATGGTTATTAGTCCAGTGTATCGTCGTGGGGTAGTACCACCGTATTCAAGGACACATATGAAGTGACTTGATCAACTTCAAAGTAACCGGGCATAAAGGGAAAGGAGTGTGCCCTGTCAACTTGGTGGAGCACATTCGTCTCCTAAAACCGGCATAGTGGGCCGCACTCTAGCTTAACATCAGGCTAAAACCCATGTAATTTTGAAATTCACTGGGAAATTCGAGATTGTTCATAGTTTTTCCCCCAATTAAATTGTTTATAACAGACAATATTTTCTCATGCGAACTCTGCTTGGCCTGCTTAGATAATAAGGTGTATTTTAATTGCTAATTGTACGTTTATACGCGCGATTGTTAAACTTTAAAATCGGTCTTATCTTAATCCAAATAGAATTTGTTATCAAGACGTTCTTTCCCCACTCGGATGCTCCTGTTTTAAACTTTTATGGTTTCTCGTAATTTTTTTTAGTATAGGTTTAAGGAATGCCTATAACGTGTTCGAAATTGAAATATTTATTTTCTAATAATAATGTCAAAAAGTATTTATTTAGGCTTATGATGATTGCACTTATGACTTTTTGATATTAAGTAAGAATTAACATAGACTTCTGTATATGTATTACATATACATTATTAACACCTACTTATTGATTAATATCCATCACATGTTTATGCAAAATTCACGGAAATATTTGCGTGAAAATACGTCAATGTATTGTTTCGATTCTTCTAATAATAATAATCATTTGTTATTGATATAAGTACGCTCTTTATCTCAAGGGTAGACAGTACTTTGAAATTATTGTATTGAGGTATTAGATTAAGGTATTTGTCTCATGTGAAAAGCGGCCGTGGTCTAATGATAGAGCGAGTCGGATTGTCCAGAGCAGTGTTCGAATCTCTTAAACAGTTGAACTGGTACCAATGTAATTTTGTTTTTAGTACTTTGGTCATTTTTACTATCTATAGTATAATACGTATAGACATTAATTTAATAAGTGGTGTTCAGAATGGTTATTAGTTGTAGGTCACCACTTTCAAGTGAAACACAAAACACAAATAAAATTACAAAATGTAAAGTGCTTTTGGTTCAGCGAATAAATTTTATTGAATTGTTTTCAGTCCATTTGCTTCCTAATAGTGTTGTTGATTTAAAACAATGTTAAGTGCTAAATTCTGTTTAATTGTAATATTAATTTTATATCTTTCTCTTGTCATCAGAGCGAGCAGAGTTCACCGTTTCGTCGCTGGACGACTGGTGCGGGCACCGGCAGCTCCTACAGACACCACGACCAAAGGAGCATGTTTAATAAGGTATTGTTTTTAACAGATTGGCCCAGAATACAAATGCTTAATAGGGCAATTTTATGAAACAAATGATATCATAAAAAACAAAAAACAGATGTTTTCTTTTAGTGTTCAACCAGTATATACATATATACAGAGGCGGCTCGTCCTAAAGAGCGCTGGTGCAGTGCACTCCCACGAAAATTACAGAAGTGATCTATATTTCTTCATAATACATACTATCCTTACATTACATTCATTCTATTCTACTATGCCTATACAATAGTATATTATATTACCTATATCTACGCCGCTGTAATATAAGTTCTGTAATTTTCGTGGGAGTGCACTGCACCAGCGCTCTTTAGGACGAGCCGCCTCTGCATATATATATATATATATATATATATATATATATATATATATATATATATATATATAGGCAAAACAACAATGTATTAATAATAAAAATATTAATAATCTGATTTATTTATCTGTAGCACTCGAACTGTTGCTGTTATCCGATATCTGTAATAGTTTTATTGTAGACCGCCGACGAACACGTGCTTCAGTTTTTTTATATGCCAGTACTATTAGTAAAAAGTAAATTAGATCGCATTTCTAGATCTCTACTATTTTGTCCTTTTAAAAAATAAACCATATGTTCATTAATCATTAGTATAGTCAATTGTTTTTTTTTTTTAAATTTCGCATATTAATAGATTTAAGATTGTATAGAATAGCAATTTTGGGATATGTATTTTGTAAACGTTTATACATGGGATCGACATAGTCGTTCATAACTAAATTCCCAAATAGTAGATTTAATTTTTTTTTAAATTAAGATGTCTTGAAGTTTAAATATAAATAAAATATATGCTAATAGCTACGTTGCATTGGTGGCGTGTTTGGTTCATTTCTTGAGATGGAGAAATTTTCTTAATGTTTATTTCGATTATGTTAATAGGACCCGGGGATTTAAATTTTTAAAAAAAGAAGCCTAAATGTATAGTACTTAGTTGAACGTTCGAATGTGTTTTATCAGGAAAACGGCGATGTCAAAGAGTCGACGGCAGGAGGTGTTGCGAGATGGTCGTTGGGTTTGGAGCATCTGCTGGCCGACCGAGCTGGTGCCGCCGCGTTCGCTGCCTTCCTGTCGAAGGAGTTCGCCGCTGAGAATATTAAGTGAGTGCATGTTATGAAAGTTCGTCACTTTCTACTTAATATAAGGAATAAGGATGTATTTTATTTACAAGTTGTACGTAAAAGGTTTGCCGTTATTTTTTTTTTTGTAAATATACGAGTATACGAAAAACTGTTTTTGATGAATGAATTAATAAAAATGGAACACAATATTGACAAATTGGAATCAAATATCACATTATTAGTTTACGTACATTAATAAAAAAATGATTACACCAATAAAAAAAATAAAAGAGCTATGTGGCCTACTATATCGTTATTTCGTTTATTGAAATGAAATGAGAATAGTTTATTAGCATAGGCACTAAAGGCGTGTGCTTGCTCATCGTTAGACTCTACTGGGCGTATGATGAGAAGAAGATCACAAAAAACTCGTCAATCATAATTCATAGCCTATATTTGTATTTGTAAGCCGCATGATGTCTTTTAAATTAAAAAATAGAGTTATAATGACGTCATAAGTTCATCATAAAAATAGGGGAAAACAATTTTATATTATACGTTTGTAATTTTAAAAACACTTTCTAGATTCTGGTGGTCATGTGAGCAATACAAGTCTGTAGCGGAATCATCACGGGCGGCTGCTGCGCGAGAGATTTGGTCCAGACATCTTGCTGAAGGTTGTCCGGAGCCTGTCAATGTTGATGCACCAGCGAGAAGGGCTGCTGCTTTAAGTCTGGAACAGGCACCTTCTGATTTATTTCATCAGGTACATATATGACAGAACTGTCGAGACCTGGAAACATACAGCATTTAATATCTTTTCGACCCTCTTTAGCCCTACAATAAACAATATCAATCTTTACAGGCGCAAAAACAAATCTTCAATCTGATGAAATTCGACAGCTACCCACGTTTCCTTAGATCGGATGTACACGCGGAATGCGCACGCGCAGATCTTAGAGGAGAAAACTCGCCTTACGCTTTACCTAACATTGCGCCTTTAGTACCTGTCACACCAACTAAGGTATGGATCGAATGTTATTATAGATAAAAATTAAGCCACTTTGTTGGCATATTACCCTGACACCAAATTCATAGTAGGCAGATATGATAAAGGATGCGTTTGAAACATCTAGTTCTGTTTTTAATTATAATATCACGAGCAAAATTTGTTCCGAACACGTGACCTATAACAGCCCGGCATTCTAAAAATTATGATAAATCTGTTTTAAGAATATTTGTTTAAATTTTCAGTTAAAGAAATCTGCAAGCAATGTATCGGAACGCCGTCGAAGCGGCGGATCTCTATTGCCGTGGTCGAGATTGAGAGCTGTGTCGAGGGATAGGGAACACCAGCACATAAATGTCGAAGAAAAATCCCAACAAGAATCCAGTGATGTGAGTTTTTTTTCACACTATTTCTGAATTAACGTGTTCAGTTTTGTATGAAAAATAAATTAATATAAACACTTGTTGTATTCTCAGGTCGTAGTGACAGGTGTGAGTGGATCTTGTTCCCTTTGCCGTGTGGTCTTGCCGGACGGTGCGACGTCAGTTGTGGGAGTCGACAGTTCTGTCACAGTTCGTCGACTTGTTGATCGACTGCTCGCTCGACGTGCTCTCAACGAGTCGTGTAGAGCTTATGACGTCATGCTGGTCGCAGCTCCTAATCAACAAGCTGTTAACATTGATTTGGATTCGCCTTCTACTATTTTAGGTTGGTTTTATTAAATATAATAATTTGCCATTGTAGGTATATACCTTTCTGCTGGTCGTAAAGATTAACTAGCAATCTCCAAGGGCATTAAGTTCGCCTTTTGTATGTAAGTGCATTAGAATTTTTAATGAATAAAATATATTCATTATTAAAATATATATATATTAAGATTGTTATTCACTTTTTTTGTGGTTTCTTATGGTCTTCTTCTCGTCATACGCCTTTCCGAAGTTACGGTAGACTCTAACGATGAGCAAGCGCACGCCTTTAGTGCCAATGCTAATAAATTATTTTCATTTCATTTGAAAATAATTGACATCAGAATAAGGAATATAAAAACATATAACATCCAAGCCTGGAACCACCCTTATAATATCATATTTATAAGTTATTAATGTGTGTTTTGAAAGGGGCATTAAAGAGTGCTATCAATCAATATCAATTAATAGTGATGTATTTATTTTCAGGTGGAAAATCAGCTCGTGTCGAACGTCGTTGTGTGTTCCGATTAGAGCTGCCTACGCGCAGAGCTGTTGCAGTTAGATGTCGTGCTGGGAAGAAACTGAAACACGTTTTGCGGCCTGTCATTAATAGATATTTGCCCACTCTCCCCACCACGGCTAATGTGCAAGTCATGAAGGATAAGGAACTACTTTCTGATGATACAAGAGTGCAGGTGATTGTAATTCAATGCTTTCTTGTAATCATTATTGTGTAATTTTTTTTTGTTTATGACCTAAGAATGAAGTTTAAACTCCATATAACGACTAATTCCTTAAAACGCCAAAACTGCTTCGGTTGGTTTACTTCATTATCCATATAATGATATTCTATGTAGCATCACGCTCATTCTAAAATACGTCATTATTAAGCAATAAACAGTACTTTCTAAGTTGCAGAAATTAATAAGAACCGCTGTACGTACGTTCTTTATACTTTATTAGTAAATACGCATGTGTTATAACAGTAAATTGAAATCGATTTTTTCTCTCCATTTAACGACCATTCTCAATAACGCCGTAATATCTCGCTATATAGAGTTTTTTTAAAATCTTTATTGTTATTCTCAGGACATAGACGGGTGTCGTCTTCAAGTATATTTGGATGAGGATTGTTATTCTGTGAGTTCAGCGCCACCTAGTGGTGAAATTGAAGGCGACGGTGAAGATATCGATGATCTAGCGTTGAGGTTGCAGGAAGAGTCGCCGAGGTCTGCAGATTTAGATACTCAGGTAAGTTTATCTTCTTTTTTTTGTGGTTAATTAATTGCAAAAGCTGTATTTTAAACTTAGTTTAAGTACTACTTTTTAACATATAAGTAGTTTGCGAACAAGAAATAAAAGAATTTTGATTAAAAAAATTAGAGAATCACCTCAACGTATGGTAAAAAAAAACTCGGTTATTTGTGCTTATATTTAAAATCTTCTATTTGATTAAAGGAAATTATTTAAAATTATTTTGCTTATAATTCCCGCTACAACATTCAATAACTTGTCTCGACGCGTTTCGCCACTTCACGTGGCATCATCAGGATACGTGCGGTCGCTTCGGCTTCGCGTCGTCGAAGCGAGACAAGTTATTGAATGTTGTAGCGGGAATTATAAGCAAAATAATTTTAAATAATTTCCTTTAATATGTATTTCCGCAAAGTAACGCCTGAAACAACCAATTATTCTATTTGATTGCTTAAACTTTTTTTTTCTGTCGCTTCCCTTTATTATAAAATCCTCCTTTTATCATTGCTAACTGCATTATATAACTTACTTAAGCAATATTTTTTAGTATATGAGTATATACTATACAGCTTTCATAGAGTCGCGTTTCATTCGCACAAAACATTGGCACTTATTTAGTTTTAATTGTTACAGAGTGTTAGTTCGGAAGGGTCTCGTGTAGTCCGCGCCGCGTTAAGGGCTGGCGCGTCACTTCATCCCCATCCTCAGCACCACCCACCTGGTAATTTAAATTTTATTGCTTACATCTTTATGCATGTTTAATAGATCAAAGCAGCGGTTCTCAAACTTTTTTGGCGAAGGAAAAAGCCTTAATATAATTATAAAAAACTGATTTATGAATAATCATATTGCAATGTAATATTACGTAACATTTAGTTGGAATATTTAGAAGTAACCTTATAATCTCCCTTTGGTAGGTATTTTTTGCAGTATTTTAGCCTTAGGGTTCCACGGAACACACTTTGAGAATGGTTGGATTAAAGTATCACCTCTTTCTCTTTGGAAGTAGTCGGGTTATAAGAGAACGTCTGCGAAGACTTCGTGTGGCGTCTCCACTTATTGCTTACTCCTCAGATTGCTATAAATTGTTAAGCACAAGTGTTTAAATAATCGAAATAAATATGATAGTATGCCTATGAAAGTATCTTAATTTAATGTTTTACATATTCTCAACTATAATTATTACATTAGGTTTATTTCTTTACAGATTTCCTAGAAAATCTACGTCAAACACAACGAGCTAGACTTCAAAGTAAACCAATAGCGTCATCCCCATCACGCATTCCACCACCACCTTTGCCGCCAAAACCACGAGCACAGACGCACAAACATATAACCAATGGCGTCTCTTCTGCAGCCGGAGCGTTAGTGTGAAATTAGAGGGAAAACTAATAAAATGGACTTAAAGATTGAATTTGCTCTGAAGCAAAGCAGTATGCGCGTTATGAGCGAGGGATTACTAGTTTAAAATGCAAATTGGAAGAGAAGTGTTGAAGAAGGAAGGTTTTTGGTGGGATTCGGGAGATTGATGTTTGATATATATCTACTGTATTGAATAATTTTTCTAAATTTCGAAAATTATAATAGAAGATATGTAATAATAGTGAGTTATTATCCATGAGTGGGTAAATTATTCAAAATAGACAATAATTAAAGTTCAAGACTCGAATGTATAAGTAATGATTCCTTTGCCTTTCATAAAAGAATAAAGAAGTTTGACAGTTCTATAAACTTTTTTTCTGCGCTTTCAACTTATTAATTTGGCGCCATAAAATTGTAACTTAGTGTAGTCTTTATAATGAATCAAGAATTTTTATAAGTACAATGGCTTGAATTTATTAATTATTAATGTAGTATTATTTAAAAGTGTTTATTAACTTATGAAATTTAATTGTTTGACAATGCAGTATAGGGCTGTAAGCTCTACTGTTGGGCCGCTGTGATCTGAGGCGTAGTGCCGATTTTAACATTAAAAAACGTAATTAATGCGTAGACGTTGGTTTTGATAAAAGTTTCTGGTTTTTTAGAATAAAATATCTTATACCTCAGCCCGTTTTAAATGTCAAAATCGCACTAAAAAGCAAGTAAAATATAATTTTGGATCTTTTCAAACCTGAAGACTGAATAAGTAGATACAAAAAAAATTAATATACAAATCTCAATAATGTATAAAGATTTATTTTTGCAAGATGGTGTTTGATATTTAGTTTAGTAAATTATATATAAACGGAATAAATGTTTTACTAAAACAAATATATGTATGATTTGTGAGTTTGTTATATGACATAGTTTAGGAAACATTAAATTTACAAAATAATGCCATTATTTTTATCTAAGTAAGCATATTAATGAAATTATTGTAAAAGTTGTGTAAATAACATTGTATATTATTGTAGAATAGTGTTTTAGTTCGTAGTGTGGTGCCTTCCATAGATGTAAGACGAAAGCTTTATTGTTGAGAACTAGAGCTGTTTTTAGATTAATTAGTACTAACTTTGTTAATAGAAGGGAGCTTATATGTTTCCAGGCTTCTATGCAACAGTATTAATGCAATAAATTATTTTCCCAAATTCAGTTTTTTATTTCAATGCACCACAAACCAGTTCGTTGCATTCAAATTATGCTACTTTATCTAAGTACACATATAAGCGAAAGGAGGAACGATCGCGGTGTCGCGAATGGCAAAGAAAATATCTGCATCCATTTGAAGATTGTCGACTACACCAAAGCTACAATATACATTTTTTATTCAAAACAGATCTCAAATTGAAATGAAAAGAAAAATATGGGCTATGTTTAGTAGTTTTACTATGAAAAACAAATACAAATTAACCCTTGATTAAGAACTTGCAACACTACCTAAGAAGCCTTATTGCTAACTACTGAAATACTTTATCATTTATGTCAATTTTAGACAATGACATCTGAGAGTGTGCCTGTATCATAAGGGTTGATATTATACAAGCCATGATTGCAGTGGCGTAGCGTAGGGGGCGACCCACCCCGGGCGGCAAAATTTCACAGTAAATAAATTTTGTAAATATTTGAACCATTTCATATTTTTAACGCAACTATAAATTCGGATAGATTGAAAGGAGCACGGATTTTTTTGGATTTTGTTTTGTTGATTTGTTCTTGCCCAAAAGTTCTCGAATTAATGTATAGTATACATTAAATTGAAATACCTAATTAAGAGGGCGGCAAAATTGTCTTCCGCCCCGGGCGGCCGATACCCACGCTACGCCACTGCATGATTGGTGTTCCTTCTCATGCCTTTTCAAAATCTCGACAGACTGACAATCCACAACGCCAAGCCAAAACGGCCTGTACTAAATGAAGATTTTTGATTCTGGTTAAAGGAGGAAATAAAAAATAATAATTCTAAACTTTATACTTTTATCTATTAACAATGTTACTTATCAGCAATCTGAGGAGTTTCTTTATTTTCCTCTTCAATATTTTTTTCTTCTGACAACCCCACATCAATCGGTGTTTCATTGCGAACCTTAGTGATGAAAGAAGGTGGTCTTGGAGGCATCCAAGTAGGCACAATCTTATCGTGAAGCCTCCAAACCCCATAAGTATCAGCTAAATGTTTCTCAAAGACGATATATTCCAGAACATCTTTAGCTACAAATTCACTACCATACATTAATCTACCAAAACGATCATAAACAGCTAATTGTTGTTGTGTATGGAACCTGACTGTAACTTGTGCGTAAATGTTTTCTTTTGTTACCACATCAGTACACCTAGCATGTACAACCCTAGGTTCTTCAAGCTCCGATAACAATTTCCAATGAATAGTTTTATCTAAAGAGTTATGACGTAACTCGGGATAAGCTCTTTCTGTCGCGTATAACTGCAAAGCATGCCTATCATGATTAGCTACAGCTTCATGAGCCTTTACATAAATTTCCTGAGCTTTTTTGCTGAAAACCTTGGCATCGAAGTCTTCATCAAATGATTTTATTTTACGTATAGCCATCATAGATTTAGATTTTTTCTCAATAAGCTGGACAGTCTGTTTAGCTCGAGCCGAAGACACTAAGGAGGCTTTGCCATCCCCCTCGGGTGGCACATAAGCTTCAAAAGTTCCTCCAGTGCAAGAAATAACGAAATGACGCTCAATCCAGGGCCTGAGTGGTACAAGACCTCTCTCTTTCAATTTCTGCCTCACTTTATACTGTGGTAATTCATCCCACTTTTCATTGAAGTTAGGAAGATCAATCTTTAAGAATTTTTGAGCGCGATGCCACTTGAACTTGGGATTGTAATGTTTAGTGGTTGTAGTTCGAGCCGGTACGGACGCCGCTAAACACAACGGTGCACAGCTAATCCGCAAGCTGTTTAACTGAAATGTAGTACATAAATACTTAGATATAAATATTTGAAAAAAAATTATCATATGTTACGGCGCATATGTAATCGTTCGATACAATTAATAATATATAAAAAAGTTTACACACCTTTACTAAAACGCTATTAGCCATTTTTTTAAAACTGTTTATTAATTGTATTATAATTATTCCAGCATCTTAAATGGCCATATTACAAAACAGCCATACACAAAAATAGTCTCGCGATAACCTAAAAGTAAAAACCATAGAGTATAGACGAAAAGATGTCTAAGATGAAAAAAGTAACTTGACAATAGTATTCAGTAGGCAGAGAATTTACATTGAGATCCGAAAACGAAATACTTAGTATTTAGTGAAACTCAGTTTATGAATCTTTACTACTTCTAGCAGAGTTCTGAGAGTAAAACTAAAACACGATTTCTCTATTTGCATACACCTATGGACTTCACTCATAGTTAATACTATAACTCCCACCAAAATTACTCCCTTGTAAAATACAGCATGTACTTTCTAAAAGAATTTGGAACATTCGTAATGGAAAAAAATTTGGTCTGAACATAAGTTTCACTACTGCCCCAGATGTAAAATCAAACAAGATTTATGTAAAATAAATATTCATTAGCTTAAATAACAAAAATATTGATAACACAAAATCAATTACTGATTTTAACCCTGTTTTTTTTTAAAGATCTATACCTTATCAATATCCTAAAGTATTGTACAAATTACAACAAAAAGAAAAACAACAAATTAAATATATTTACCACAATGCAAGTTGTAAAGCTTTTGAAACAGTATTCCTCTTAAATTCGTTATAAATAATCAATTTTCTTGATTCTACTATGAATAATTTTGTAAATACTGTCTGAGAAGAACTAACATTAGTACCTAAAATTTTTTTAAACTAATTTTATCGACTAGATACATTTATTAAAACTCAACTGTTATTATAATTATTAAGCAAATTTGTATTTCTATAATTTCCTATTATTTTCCACAGATGATGCAAAAACATTGCTATAACAATCCAATATCAAAGAGTTTCTGTTAAAAATAAGCAGAAGAGAAGTATTGTTTGCACTTAAAGAGTTACTTTTTGGCAGACTAGACTTCTTGGAATGTGCCCTGTCAGCTTTCATAGTGACTGCAACTTGACAGCCTTAACCTGGTGTAGCTACAAAGAAGGTTGTGCACATAGGGCTTCCTCCTTAGAGAAGACAAACATGGAGTCCCTTATATAAAAATATTCTATCATAATAGTGTATAAATCGTCCTAGCTCTCTGCTAAAGCGAACAAAGCTTACATTAGTTATTACTAAACCTTTTTACTTATATTGAACTTTTTTAATTTAAACCCCAAATTATGTACCATTATTTTCCTTAATGTTTCACGCTGTCCAGGAAAATTTAAGTCTCTTTTAGCAGCAGTAAGGACTTTTTTCAAAGTTGGCGCTTCTTTTTTCACTTCACACATATTCTTCACAATATCCCGTATATCACATATCATAAAATGATCTATGTTCAATTTTCTATTAACTGATCTTCGTTTTTTGCCTGGCGAAGATAAACGAAATTCTCTCGGAATAGGAGCAGAATATTCCATAACTAGATCTTCAGAGGCTATAGACTGTTCCGACGTACTTGGTAAGGCAACAGAAAACGTTCCCGTTTGATATTCTTTTTTTATATTTAGTATAGTTTTTCTAGATATTCCCGTCGCAGCACACGTCCTGTTTATTACCTGGTTAACAGGTATAATGAATGCTTTATTTCGCTTTTCATTTTCAAAAAACTGCATCACTTTTAAAATAATATTTCGTTCTCCACTGCGTATAGTTTTTCCCATGATAAATAAAATGAAAATTTGAAATCAATCTAAAAAGCGAGCATTCGAGCGAGTTTGTTCCTCTTTTATTTAGTCCTTAGACTCTGTCAATGTCGAGCATTTGGGCAATAGCCCAACAAGAAATTACAAAATATTAATACATAAGTACATATTCCTTTTCAAAGAAAAAAATCATTAATTCCCAAAACATTTTTATAAACCTACAAAACCAACGCAGGCACAAACCTTCATGTCAAAAACCCATTTGTTTTGTTTATTATACAACCACAGACAATTAATAATTCAAAAGAATGACAACAGTTCTGACCGGTCAGAGCGAAATCTTTTATCATATTACAAAAGAAATTTATTTCATAAAAACCCAATAACTTATATTTGTTTCTTAACCTTAATATTTAACAATTTATAATAACTTAAGCAGTCCAAAGTTTTTTATATTACTTATAATTTAATTAAATATATCATAGTTATAAATCATCTTTAAAAAAAGTAACTAATAAATATTGTCTATGATGTTTCACTCTACTGCCATTTTTATTCAAAAGTTTCCGTGGTTTCCGTATTTTTTTTATATTATAGCAAAATCAAATCATTCAAACCAAATTTGCAGTGGTAATTTAAACATTGTTAACGGTAAATATATTTATGTTTATAGGGTTGTAACATTATTAGTAATTTAATATATTTTTCAGTATTTAGTGTTTTTAGTATTAGGACCAAAATAGATAAGTTTACCCTTTTTTTGTTATTTACTTGATCTCTTACAGATAGTCATAAGTATACTATACCATAAAAATAGTTATCATTTAAATTAAAATGAAAATTATTATAAAAGTTAATATTTTGAATAGGTGCCGCTAATACTTGACACGGGATTTCCGGTATCCCCATACACGTCCACAGCGCTCTAGAGAATAGAGTAGTAACACCTCGCCGCGTTTCTTTCTTTTCCGAACAGGCGCAGTCCGGGCGAACTCGCAAAAGGAGTAAAAGGCTCCTACATAACCTGTAACAATGTAAGTATAAAATATATATGTGTAAAAGTTGCGCATCGTGCGTTTGGTTGACGACTCTAGTAATATTCTAGCAGCAAGGGAAAGGGATTATCGCGTGTTCTTGGCTGAGTCACAGGTTATCAATTTGCTATTGTTGGCTACGCCATATTTACGTGGGGTCGTATTTGCGGAATTTCCTTGTTTTCTTGAGTGAGTAATTGTTACGCAGTCGTTTTTGTAGCGTAAATACGTATGGAAATGGTGTTTTCGAGTTGTGTGTGAGGTGTGCGCGTGGCGACAGCGGCCGATGACCCGCGTTTAACGGGTCCCGTATTTTACTATTTTCTTAGTGCAATACTGTTATAATTATCACGTGTTTTCTTTGTTTCAGCAATATATTGTATGAGTCAGAAGGTAGAAAAACCAGTACTATCGGGTCAACGCATCAAGACCAGAAAAAGAGGTAGGTTGACTTGAGTTTGATAAAAGACCACATGTTCAGAAAGTTTGGTTTTTGAAATATATCAATGATGCATGCTTTTTGTATAAGAAACATTGTAATAAAGCAATTGTTAAATCATAATGCACAAGTTAATTTCCAATCACATGTTTATTATGTGTGTGAAAATTTCCATGGCATATTATAAAATTGATTATTTTATTTGTCACTAACACATAAATTACTCCATAAATGACACACACTGTTCATGAATTATATAATAAAAAATGTTTCCGAATCCTTGCAAAACATTTTAAATTTAGGTCGAAGGATTCCTCTTTCCAAAGACTGCTGTTGTCTGCAGACATGACAATTGTCCCTGCTCATTGACTGTACTCTAGTTTAGCACCACTTTAGTATAAAAATAGCAGTCAAGAGTAAATATCATAATCTCAATAAGAACACCCTATGTTATGTATAGTATGATTTATTTTCATCAATGATGAACCAACGAGACTTGCGGGCCGATAACTGAATATGTGCAGTACTTCATGTGTCTACACAAACATTGTAAATCTTCTAACCAGTGTAAATAGTATTCTGATCCCCAATCTTTGCTGTATATTAAATAGATTTCAATTGTTTTGTAATTTCTGTGGTCTACTATTCTCATGTTAAAGCTCATGTAATTTTAATGACAAATAAGTCTCACTTATGTCTAAGCGGCTATTATTGTGAAAAAGTTATATGACATAACCTTAATAGAAGCAATTTTGGAACTATTTTATGTGGAAATGTATTTACTATACAGTAATATCCCGCTTTACGCGACCCCGTTATGCGCGGTTTCACTATAACGCGAAATTCAAAGCGAAAGAGTGCGTATAAACATAATGTAGTCATCAACTTCTCTATGGTCGCGGGAATTTCAGTTAACGCGATTATTTCCGGAACGTATCCCTCGCGTAAAGTGGGGCATTACTGTAGTTCCAACTTCTGATGATGCCCCCCAACTCATACAAAGTAGTTCCAGAGTAAATTTGTTATTGGAGTCTTCCTATCATATTTCTCAACAAAGTAACATGACATTGTTAATAAATTGATTTTAGATAATATTAGTTTAAGATGAATCACATCATTGATATTAAAACGGTAGTCTGTCAAAATTATGTCATGCATGCAAATTTTCTCGCTTGATACGGTAGTGTAGGAATATTTTGTACTGGTTTGGTTTCCATGTGTTTTCTGTTAGGAATTACTAAACAGATGTTTGGCCCTTGTTAATATATTTCCCAATCTATTTACAATTTAGAGGTCCACTATGATCATGATGATTGCAAATTTTGTGTAACATCTGATTTCGAAGGCTCGGTCTTGAAAATAATAATAAAATGCAACGTTGTAAGGGTGTGGCCCCCAGAAGTAGCTGTACTGATGATGATGGTTCAGTAATTGTTAGTTCTGTCACCTATAGTGTCTTCTATATCAGGTTTTTTAAGGAGATAGGTTCGGTTAGAAGAAAACATCGGTCCAATGTAGGCATCAGATGTGTTTATTATGTATACCAAGAAATGACAATGGGTCAAATGTCTGGAAAATTACGATAATTAATTAAAGTTTTGAAATGAATACAATTTTTAATTAATTTTGGCTTCCAGCGATCTTTTTCGTGTAAAGACTTATTTACACAGATTTAATCTTGATGAGACAACTTCCTTGTTTTATATTATGTTGATAAAGTGTATTCAACTTGATTAATAAATATTTATAATTGCCTTTTCATTGTCGTTTAAAAGATAAAACATGAGTAATTAATTCTTTAATATAATCAAGTATTTTTGGACATGTACTTTATTTATCAGGTATTTTTTTCTATTTAATAACAGTTCTGTGTTCTGAGTATGTAAACCTCAGGACAAATATAGTTGTATACATTTTTAAAATAATATCCTAATTGCGACTGGTATTTAAATCCGGGCCCATTGTGACATATATTTGTTATTGTATTTAATTTTAATCAGTAATGTGTGATGATTTTCAGATGAGAAAGAGAAGTATGACCCGAACGGGTTCCGTGACGCACTCGTGTCGGGTCTGCAGCGCGCGGGAGGCGACTTGGAGGCCGCATACAAATTTTTAGACTCTGCTGGATCTAAGCTTGACTACCGACGTTATGGAGAAGTTATCTTCGACGTACTTATCGCCGGCGGACTCCTACGTTAGTATACAGCAGTTATATTAATGAATTTTTTATAACTAGGTGGAGTAATCTGCAACAATCCGATTCCTATACTAGTTTTCTTCATTCTTGTTTTGTAAAGTGCAACCAGTATGGTGATGAGTTTTATACTATAGTAGGAACTGTAAATTTGAACTATAAATATAATAGTTTAGGGCAGTGGTCGGGAAATTAATTAGTCAAATTGTCAAACATGAACATTTCAACAATTTAAAAAAAAATGGGAGCCAAAATGTTTAGTAAACTTTTATTACACTAAATAAAACTAAATTTCATACTTAATAAATATTTATTAATGTGAACAATGTGCTTTTGTGTGGATATTTGGGTCAGAGCCGCACTTTGCCGAGCACTGGTTTAGAACATTCCGCTATCATTTCTTTACGCAATGACAGCTGAATGTTCTAACAACTAAACCATTTAAAGTCCTTGCTATAGTGCAAATATTCTACTCGATTTTCTGAGTTGCCTGATTGTATCACTTCTTACATAATTATAATTACTTTAGTAAAGAAACATCCAAGTATTGCAGGATGTATGGTGCATAATAGTTTGCAATATTAAATGCCATTTCATATAGTACAGTGGTTCTCAAACTTTTTTGGCGAAGGAAAAGCCTTAATATAATTATAAAAAAACTGATTTATATGTTTTTATGAATAATTATATTGCAATGTAATATTATGTAATATTTGGTTGGAATATTTAGATGTAACCTTATATAATCTCCCTTTGGTAGGTATTTTTTACAGTATTTTAGCCCTAGGGTTCCACGGAACACACTTTAAGAATGGCCGATATAGTAAATTTAATTTTATTATAATTGATTGGCATTGCATGCTGTGGTCATCTTTTTTGAGAATATAGACTTTGACTTGATTGTTAAAATTGCAGTCCTTGTTTATGACTGTCACTCCAATACAGTTGTAATGCAGTTTTAGCATTTGTTATCGGTTACTCGAATGATGATAAACTGGCTAGAGTCCTGAGCTTTGATGCTGAGAACACCAATTCTCGTTCGTATTTTTCAACTGATATTACAACTGTTATTACAATGAATATAATTTGGTTTGTATGTGTGTATTAACTCGTGACTTTGCCATCCAGTGCCTGGCGGTTCGGTCTCGATGGATGGTGAGACGCCGAAGACTGAGACATGCATCTTTAACGCCAGTGAGGACATGGATACAATGCGTAACTTCGAACAGGTGATTAGTAATTTGCTTTGTATTTGAAGAAATCATACTTCCTAAGCCCAGGTAGTACCACCACTTTGAAATTAACATCTATGAAGTTATTTAGTTGCATTTAGGTGTAATAAAAGGAGTCAATTTTATGGAACTTATTTAAGCAGGTAATATTAGTCTACATACTTGTAATTTAACATTAAGTGGAGTGTATATAATAAGAGTGTAATTTAAAAAAAAAAGAAATCTTAAACATGGTGCAGCTAATGTAGTGCATTAGGCCTAAGTGCTTAAAACTTTATTCTAAAGTAGTATATATTTTGTGGCAGGTATTTGTGAAACTGATGCGTCGGTACAAATATTTGGAAAAAATGTTTGAGGAGGAAATGAAGAAAGTGCTCGTCTATCTGAAGGGGTTTGATCCACAACAACGTATTAAGCTCGCGCGCATGACCGCCCTTTGGATTGGTGAGTCGCTACTACTGTTTAATTGGTACAATATGATCTTTGAAGAAGCAAAATTAAGTTATACAGTTATTAGCTGTCTTTCAGTCTCTCTAATGTTTATTCCTAAGTGGGATTGGTTAGTGGTGATTGTGGTACGGCACACAATTAGAGCCATCTCGCTGTTTAAATATGCTTGGTGGTGTCGAATGTGTGCAAGATGAATGCTGATTGGTTAGATGATTACGGCATGTTTGTACTGACTTGTGGTTCTTCTAATCATCATACAAAAAAATCTGGATATATAAATGTTGCGTTACATGTGAGTTACTCATGTACTGTCGATAATTTTCAAATGGATACAGATTTGGCTTGGACTGAAACTATGAATAGAAAGGGATCATCATGTGTGAAAGGGATGTAGATATCTCCTTTCTATATCGCTTATATAACTACAAAAACTATATCCATTTGAAAATTGCTATGTGTACCGATAATTTCATATATAAACCAGATGAAACATTATTTATTATATTCATATCTTAATTATAAATAGCCTTTTTTAATTGCACTGCCTGTTTCTCCTATAATAATTGGTTATCTGGAAGAAACTACTTTTAGTGATGAGATCGCCAATTGCTCTAAATTGTATATTAAATTGTGTTAGTATTATTATTTTTAAAGCAATAAATTATTCTCAGGTAACGGCTGCGTGCCGCCGAGCGTTTTGTTGGTGTTGGTGAACGAGCACCTGGTGAAGGAGAACATGGCGCTGGAGTTTGTGCTGGAAGTGTGCTGCACGTTGAAGCAGGAGCGGGGCACTCCCTCGCTCGTCACCGCATTGAAGAAGGGACAACTCGAGGGCAAGTACGTTTGAGAGGGACATTTATTTTATTATAGTAAATGGGCTCCAATAGAGCGCGTTTACTCGTCAATACAAATATAAATGAAATTTAATAATTATCAATTTGATTTAGCTGCTGTATACTGGCATTGTCCACTTACATACTTTTAGAGAGACTTACTTGTGTGAAATAATATTGCTGATTAAAAATATAATTATCACAATGCATTGTGGCAATCAAAAAATCAGAAGAAAACAAGAATGATGACACTGACAGGCTAAACGTCAAAACTTCAAATCTTCTTAAATAAGTATTTTCGGTCTGTAGAATCGACCACCACATACTAATGTCATAATAATATATAATAAATCTACTATGATGTAGAAGAATAGCTAATGTATAGGGCAGAGGCGGCTCGTCCTAAAGAGCGCTGGTGCAGTGCACTCCCACGAAAATTACAGAACTTATATTACAGCGGCGTAGATATAGGTAATATAATATACTATTGTATAGGCATAGTAGAATAGAATGAATGTAATGTAAGGATAGTATGTATTATGAAGAAATATAGATTACTTCTGTCATTTTCGTGGAAGTGCACTGCACCAGCGCTCTTTAGGACGAGCCGCCTCTGGTATAGGGGCATTGTCATACTATTATTATAAATTAAATTACTAATATCCTTCACTTCTCTTCCCATCTTTAAAAGAATATTATCTCTCTTCCTAGTATTTATGTATATGTGTATTTTATTATCTTATGTTTGTATCTATATAACATGGTATGTATTGTGTATAGTTCATGTTTATCTATATTTGTATCTATTTATAACTCCCGCTATTTGTCTTTTGCATCTCTCTACATTTCAAAGTTAGTTGCTTGGAAGAGATCGCTTCTTAACGATAAGGCCGCCATCTCCTTACTCCCTTACTCTGTATTATTAAGTAATAAATAAATATATATTGTTATCACTTGGTGTATATTAAAAAAAGGTTGAACTAGAATGCTGAAAGATATATATTTGTATCTTAATTATAAATACAGTGTTTCTATATGTATATTTTGGTTGGTGGTTCTCCCTAATACGACTTGTGAAGAAAATTTTGTTTTTTTTTTTTGTTAAATAAAGTTTTTATTCTGTTAGGGTATATTAAAGCGTCATGTACTGGCACATCAGTGTTTTGTAGCTGATTGGGTCATTAATGCCGCTACAATCATTAAAGGCCAATCATAGACCTGCTGCAGCTATGGTTGTAGTATACAGTTTGGGCCTAAACTTGAAGCTGTTCGCAGGTTGCTGGAGTTTCTGCCGTTGAATCGTCGCAGTGACGAAGCGCTAGCAGGTGCATTCAGTGAACGCGGCCTGGGGGAGCTCACCAAACTGCATCGCGCACAAGCCAGCCAGGAAGCCAAGAGAGAGTTCACCACTGTGAGTACATATTTCGAAAACACTGCAAATGAAAAAACTTAAAAATACAAATTAATAATAATGAGATAAAGCTGTACCGTTAGTGTATTTACGCGTAAGAATCTGATTTTATAGCAATGAAATATTAGTCAAATGCAGCGGTGGTCCCAAAATGTTTGCGAACCACTGGTTTACAGTTATAATGATGTTGGTTATCAACTTTTATACTTTAACAATGAATAATTTTACAAATTGTCCAAATGACAGGAGCTGATGGACGACCTGAATGATGAGAAGCCGATACGTGAAATTATGAACGATTTGCGCGAAATGCAATTGCGCAATAATATACCGGAGCATGAAGTTGTCACTATAGTGAGTTATAATATAAAGACTTATTCTAGTGATTGGAATACTAATAAATATTACCTTAGTTTAAAATATCATAAGCAACTAAACATGCAGTCGTAAATCGCTACATTCTTTATTGGGGTGCATAATTTTCTTAGTTTAAAAGACTGCTGTTTGAAATTGCATTTATTTTGGCTAACATCTTTCAAGGAAGGATTCAATTTTGAAGTAGTCCAGCAGCTCTTAAATTGTTCTCTGTGGTCTTTCCAAATGATGAAACTTGATGACGAGTCTGAGTGTGGCGTGCAAGTGTATGCGAGCGGCTGATTTAGAGTTTTTCGACATCATCGCACGCGTGCACGAGCGCGCTCACGCATAGGATGCATTGGCGGTCTGATTCTTTGCCTCCTATGAAATAAATCTTAATTATATAGGCAAGGGTTATATGTGTGTGTGTTTGAAACGTTTTCAGATATGGCAAAGTGTGATGTCTCGCGGTGAATGGAACAAGAAGGAGGAGTTGATCGCTGAACAGGCTGCCAAACATCTCCGGCCGTACACACCGTTGTTGCAAGCGTTCACAAACTCCGCACGCTCTGAGATGCAATTGTTACTCAAGGTATGATGTTAGTAAACATATAAACACAACACTTTGACTCGAGCATAGATTCACTGATTATAGTTTAAAACTACAAATGTCATTCAGTCGTACTAAACAAAATAGACCAATTACATGCTTGAAAGATTGTTGACGTGAATTTTGATTAAGAATAACTCTTCACGTTCTGTTAGAAGGAAGTATTTAAAGGAAATCATTAAGGTTTAAGATATTTGCTCAAATAAATTCACTTAATTGAGATAATTATATAAAATTTATAAGTAAACATAACGTACATAGACTATGTTATACTACAATATTTACATCACCATTACAAGGCACTCAGACCCATTGTATTTTTTTTTTCATATTTAAATTTAGATATATTTTTATTATTAGTTATATTAATCGGCAATTTGTTATAGGTCTGCGCTCCCTCCACCATAACACTTATTAAAATGTAAATTAATATTTAAACTGGATGATTTATATCTTTAGTCCAGCCATTCTCAAAGTGGTGTTCCATGGAACCCTGGGACTAAAATACTGCAAAAAAATACCTACCAAAGGGAGATTATAAGGTTACATCTAAATATTCCAACTAAATATTACATTGCAATATGATTATTCATAAACACATATAAATCAGTTTTTTATAATTATATTAAGGCTTTTAATATAAAAGCCAAAAATGTCTGAGAACCGCTGCTTTAGCCTTTTAAATTAGTCAAATAATATGCTTAATAATTTGTTTTCAGGTCCAGGAGTATTGTTATGAGAACATGAGTTTCATGCGTTCCTTCCAGAAGCTCGTGCTGCTGTTGTACAAGAGCAACGTGCTGTCTGAGGAGGTCATATTGAAGTGGTACAGGGAGCCCTCCTCCACCAAAGGGAAACTCATGTTTCTCGATCAAATGAAGAAGTTTGTCGAGTGGCTGCAAAATGCCGAAGAAGGTATTTATATATTTTTAATTAAATTAATATTCCAAGTAATTTTGTAGAGGACAGGGGTGGCCAAGCTCTTTGATAGTTTTTTTTTCTCTCCCCTCTTCCTAACATCTATTTTCGTTCTTGTTTTTTATTTTTATGTATTTTTGTAATTTTATTAGTATCTATCCCTTTATCATCTCGAGCATGCCGTCCTACCCTATGATTAAAATTTCATTTAGTTTGTATAATAGTACTTGTTTTAAGTATATATAGTCATATTGTAATTTTGTAGGTAGGCTTTATAAATAAATAAATAGTCTGAGCCATTTTTCAAAATTTGAAATTAAATACATATTTAAAAGGTATTAAAAAAACGTTGCACGTTGCATTTAAAAAACATTTTTGAAACTTAAATATGCAGAAATACAAAAAAAAAAGGATATTTTCGTATATAAAAGTAGCAACTTGAGTAATACTAAGTTTTGTTTGTTTTTTATACTGTTGTGGGTTTGATTGCTGGATGATGGTAAAATGTTATTTTAAAAAAGTCCTCATTCTGATACTAATGTGGTATGAAGTATCCCAGTTTTGGAGTTAGGTTTACTTGGGTACTAATTTTATATACACTGATGGTTGTATTACATGTTTTAAGATACTTAATTAATGCTAAGCAATAGTAGGTACACTTATATTGTACAAGTTATGATTGGAGAGTGTCTTATGATTTTTTCTCGTCATATGTCTTTGTAAAATCTCGTAGATTCTGACTATACGCAAGAGCCTTATTGAAAATAAATATTAATGGAATTAATTTATTTCGCAGAATCGGAGAGCGACGAAGAATTAGATTAGTTTTAAGCGCAGTTTAGTGTAACTGACACAGCAACTGAACAAAAACACACCAGACTCTTATTGGTTCGACCCACTCTCACTGCAAGAACAAGCGATACACGTCTTTATAACTGACCCATGTACAAAACATTATTAGACACTGCTGTATATATATAGTCCTCGCAATGAGTTCATTGTTGAAGAAATCATATTGGCGTGATTGTGTAAACCAGTGGTTCTCAACCTTTTTTTTTCTTAGCATACTTTTAATGAGTTCAAAAGTTTATTTGTCTATAAAATAGTTTATAATAATAATTTTGAATGTAAATTAAAATAATGTACTATAAAAATAACAATGGAAATAATTTTAAATAATTTCCTTTAATATGGATTTCCGCAAAGTAACGCCTGAAACAACCAATTATAAAAATAACAATGCTTTTGTTAAGGGATTGATGGAAAATTGCTCGGGATAGTGGTTGAGAATTACTGGTGTACACTTAAACATTGTTCAGTCCTTGGATTTATTAGTATTTCTACAGGTAAATACATTTCTAGTGTTAAAACTACATTGTTCAATTCAAAAGTTGGTAAAGTATGAAGCTGATGCTTTATCGTGAGCTTCCACTTTACCCATATTAAGCCTTAATTAAGTTGATTTGTTTTTAACCGTAAAAAATATGTTCTGAAACCTGTCTGCCATTAGTTTAATCATTGGAGAGACTTGTAGTAAAACTTTATTATTATTTTTATTTAAAAAACTGTTTTTGTTTGAAATGTTTTGTGACTTGCTTGAGTCATATCGTAGCAAGCGAAGTGAACAATTTGTTAGTAAATAGGAAATGCTAATTAGATGTTTTGTATTAGCATGGTAACTCTTAAAATTATAAAGATAGTAGTAGCATTCGCGCAGGTTTGTTATACCCCCCTTACTCTTGTCTTATTAACAAATCATCGTTTTGTTTTCAATCTATGATAAAATAGAACTATATTCAATCCAATTTTATCCATGTAATTAAAGGAGCGTAGTTTCAAAAGTTAGGAATAGTGAAAATTGATTAAGATGTTAGCAGTCACTGCTTAGTGTTTGGAGTTATAAAAGTGCACAGTTACGTTGGTGGGGGACGGTGCGTGTAAGTTCTATGATTTGAATCTTGTGAGTTGTGTTTTCGTCACAAATGTAACATTTTGCAATAGAATTTGTATATAGTAAATGCATAATAAAAACGAAACGAGATTTGGGAAGATTGTGTTGAACGTACTAGAGACGACATGTAGGACGAAATTTGTGCTAAAAACTAATATAATAAAGTTAACTTGAAACATTTTATGGTTGGTGTTCTTTCTAGTATGTTTGACTCTTGACAGAAAAGTATTTGCGTTCAATTTTTATTTTTTTTTGTGTATACATTATTTTGACATTCCTTTGTATCCGGAATTTGGTTGAAATGCCTTTCTCTCGTTCCTTACTACATATACATATATTATACATAAGTGTTTGCTCGTTTTGTGCATTGTTAATAATAATAATGAAAACACATTGACGCTTGAAAAGGTTTAGTTATTGTGACTTAAAAGAAATTGTTATTTTACTGATGGAAGTTATGTTTGTTTTTTTTAAATTCAATTGTTTGTACAAAACGAGGATAAAAAGCATAATTTAGCAGATTTTAAAGTTAATAAATTGAAAGTACATAAGTGTAGAACTACTGACTTGACTCTACTCCTATCCTATACAAGAAGTCCTTATGTAATCAACTGTTGAATGTTATTGTAATAGTTTAATAATAGATATAATACTGCCGAATAATAAATTGTTAAAATGTATTAATTAGTGCGCGCCTCCGGGACGACGATTATTGTACACTTTTCTAAGTATATTTCATTTCTAAAGTAACATGTTGATTGAGATAAAACGATATTTTTTATTCATTTTTTATAGAAAATAATAATAAATCTGTGGTAACACACGAATTCTTGTTTTATTTGTTTAACCCTCGATGAGTTTGTAACCAGTGGGCTTATCACGAATTTTAGTCTGGCTTTCAGAACCGAGTTCGCTTCAAGCGATTTGTATGGAAATTTGAGCAGCGCCACCGCGTGCGGATTTGGAACTACAATATTTTAGATACTTTTTGTTAATTTTCGAACGTCTCGATCTTTCGTTCATTTGATAGATTGCTGGTGCTCGTTAGTCGTTAGTAAAAATTCATGATCCCGATTGCTAACGGACCCGTTTTACTTGTGACAGCTCGATTCGAAAGCCAGACTAAATTCGTGATAAGACCACAGGTGAGTTGTGGTGTGGAACAGGTGGTATAGCTTTCAGGTTAGATCTCTTAAGGAATTACGAACTCGCCTGTTGTAGCAAGTGTGGCCGGTTGAACCCTCAGTGAAGAAATCAGTATAGCATTTAAATAAGTGGCCAGTGTTGGGCAGGTTTTACGAGACAATGATCGTAAATTTAAATAATAAAAATTGGAGCACTGCAGTCATTAAGGATTTGGCAGTTGGATGACCTACGATTTTTGTTAGTATGTAATGTACATTGCATTATTTATGAATGTTTTAATATTTTTTCACATGCAACTTTCAAGGACACTAACCCGACACAGTTACAACGTCTCCAGACCCTCTGCGCCGTCTTCCGGTTCTATTCAAGACTGGTTTAACGGCTGCGTTGGGATACTATGCGTTCTTTATGCCAAAAATACAATAAGTAACCGGTTCTTCCACGTCATTAAACGAAGGGTACTTCGAAATTATATCATAGGCTATATTAACATTTCAATTTTCGTAATCATACCTTCTTTTATTAATTGCATCAGATGTTTAATGAAGACAAATTTTAATATACATAAACCTTTATATCTACTATTTTTTAACTGTCAAATACCTATTAGCGATGTCTCAAGTTTTCGTTTCAAAATTCAGTTCATTTTTTACCCAAAAATACCAGTATATTACTTTTTATTCCCACGTCCACTTGATACTAAGCTGGCTGCAGTCCATGAACGGAGACGACTGCTGGAAAACAGGTTTGAGAAGACGAATATACATTTCCCGACTACTCGAAGCTAGTGATGTGACTTGATCACCTCACCGGTTAATAAATTTTTTGTTTAAGCTAAATATTTAAAGGGGTATAATAAAGTACACGTGTTAAACTACCCAAGGTCAATATTTTATAGGGGTGCAGTGTAACTTGCAGAACAGTTTGACCTTCATTTTATTGTATTGCTCACCCCAATTTAATATATAGAATTTATAGGGTAATCAAAGGTGACCTACTGGATTCGTGTCCCAGGTGCACATGTTTTACACTAGGTGTACACTATACATCATAAAGAGAATAAACTTTGAAGTTTCGTGATACGGCCGTCACCTCTGTAGCTTACGTGAATTTTGACATATAAGCCCGTAAATATCCTGTCAAATATCCGTAAAATAAGCATTGAGTGGCCTATCCGTCGTGACGTCACTGTCAAATCCATAATTTCGTGAATGATTACGTAAGTGTTCCTGAGTAGGAAACTTCCGTATTTTCGTCCGAAGTGCGCCAGGGCCGGGAATATAATTTAATTTCATGTTAAAATATCTTAATTTTTATTCAATATTTCGTCTAGCAGCATTCGCACATCTAAAATAGCTGCAAAAGTATCGGATTAAACCACACAAGGTAATTTGAATTACTTAAACCGTTATTTCAAAATAATACTCCTTGTTATCGAATAATGCACGCAAGTCAATTGAAAGTTAAATGTAACTCTATAGCTATGTCGTTGTAAATTTATATAGAATCGATAATAAAGCATTAAACAGGCAGTTGGTTTTAGCAATAATTAAGCATATTCTTAATACAATTTGTTTTCGTATCACTACATTTAGTTTAAATGTTTTAAAATCAAGTATTATTTTTGTTGTGTATAGTCCAATTTTAAAATATAAATAAAATAGAAAACGTAGTTGTCTCTGGATGTCGTGCCTTGACTCTGGTGTGGATTTTGGACTGAAATTTAATGAAATTAAACTGCTGTTTGATTATTTGATTTGCAAATATACCACACATAAAACAATTTTAATAATAAAAACGAAGTATTAAATAAGTCAATTACATTAATCAAAATTCTTCATTATTTATTTGTATTTATTTAATTGCCGAACATATTTTAACTAATTTATAACAATATTTTGTTCGTTTTAATTCGAATGTTGAAATATTTGTAGCATATTTCTAGCGAAAGTTGGCTTAAAATAATTATTAATAGAATTCCTATTTCTATAATAATAAATTCTAAATAAATCCAGTGTGCATTGAGAAATATTTCGGCGGTTAAATAGTGTAACGCAGCTGCGGACAATTTGCGTTTCGAAAGGAAGCGTATACTTGGGATTTGCCGAGATTTAAATTTCAATAGGTGCCTCGGAGACTGAGCCGAGCACACCTGCTTTACATTTATACCATTGTTCGAGACTCCCCTTTGAATGCGTGTACTTGAAAATTACTCGAAGATGCCTGAGATGTGATCTTGTTTGTTATTCGTAAATACACATACATACCAAAGTTGTAACCTAAAATTCGGGCTGGTATCAACGTAATTTTGTTCTACGGACTGGGAACCTAGTCGTGTTTTAGGATCAGCTTGGAAATAGCTGAGTATGGCAAATAAAATACGCTTTGTTTTTGGTGACAGCTGTCTCCGGTCATAGACCAGATTCTGACTTATCATCAGCTATAAATCGGCAACTATTGCATTTCTTTTTGCATGTGGCTTCTCCAATATGTCTGACACAATTGTTTTAAAAACAAAAGCCGTTTTCATCTCCTAAAAAACTTTATGAATGAAATTCTGTGTAAAAATTTGTTTAAGCAATCTTTTTTTAGCTCTTAACAATTAACTATTGTTTAGTTAACTCCTAATATCAAATAGCTAGCATTCGTACAAAATCATTATGTACACATGAATATAAAAATCAGTACATATTTATTTTTACTAAATGACGTATAATAGAATCAATTGAACAATTAAATTAAAAACGAAAGTCTTTATATAGGTAAGTATATGACGAGAAGAAATCACTCTCCAATCATAGCTTGTACAATATAATTAATGTAAATAAAGTTAGTATATACCTAAATATATATATAATACATACACCTATTTATTATTATTATTATATTATTAAAAACGGACCTTATCTGGTTTTTTTTATTGGTGATACTAACTCTCGATGTTCATGTTTTACGTTGAAACACCTTTTACGTCTTACAAATTCAAAACATTCAAGTTTAATATAAAAATAATATGTCAGTGATCTTAGTAAAATTAAATACCCATTTATATTATATTTATTATATTATTTTCCCATAAATGGAGCCCAAGATTTGTAGTATTGAAACTAAAATTTGTAATATATGTAAAATTGTATTGATTACAATGTTTGTTAAATATTAATACTTATCGCCACGTGTTGATAAAGAATGACGTGGCGTCGCTATGTCAATACTTGACCCCGATGCGTTTTCATACGAGTATTTCTTGGCAATGACACGTAAATATAACTCACAATCAACTATCCAATGGCGTGTTTCTTTAATTAAAAACTATTTAGACCCTATTTTTACGTTAAAAATACTTTTTCTAATTTGGAATATATTTTTATTTTCTTTTACCAGAATAAAAAACAACTAATTCAAATTATAATATATTTAAAGAAAAATGTACAGGAAACAAATACAAGAGAAACTTATACCATAACTTAGGATCTTGTTTAGGTTTGTTTCGTTAAATTTCGGCAATATTCGTTTAAAGTCGGAAATATTATAATATTATTGTGTCCAGATTGATTAAACGCTTACAAGAATCTTAAGAAATAATATGTTCATTAGATTTCATTGTTAACAAACCGTCCAATTATTAACTATGAAAATAGGATTAATAATAACTATTAAAAAGAGTTTCTTGTGATATTCTTCTCGCCATACGCCTTTCCGAAGTCACGATAGAGTCGCGCGCACGCCTTTACGATTTTCATTTCATTCATCCATTTGTAGACGTTTATTTAAATTAATTTGGTTCTTTTAATAATAGAAACAATGAAGAGAATGAATGTATCACTTCTCAGAATTATTTATGAATTTTACTTAAAATATTACGAAAGAAACGAAAGCAAATACCACGTGAGGAGCGCGTGCCTTCTTTGCTCATAAACCAGGATGCGATCTAATGAGCCGTTCAATGGATCATTTATTACATATATTAATAAGTAGATAAATAATATTTACTTATATTATTTACAAATACGTAATATTATGTATTTGTAAAAATTGCGAAAACGAGATAGATATATATTTTCCTCTCGTACACTCCGACTACAAAATGCTGGACGTAAAAATGGTTTTACCTGACAATTCTAAGAAACCTTTTCACAATCGAAATATTGTACCTAACTGTACATTTTCTATTTTTAATTATTTTGTGCAGGTACAGACTTCTATTCACACAAACGAATTACAATTGTTAAGTTGGACTTTTTATGATTTATGTTTTTCAATAAAAATTAAATCACGTGGTCTAATTTTATTGTCATTTATTATTTGACACGTGTTTTCCAAAATTCCATAGGCACGACCAAAATTACTTTCTTTTTAATTTTATTATATTCATATACATACAACTAAAGCTTAATTTTAAGATGTATAAAAAGTTATAAAAAATAGATCTTTTTCAAATTTCTCCATATTATGAAACAACTTCTCCAATCACCAGTAGATGGCGTTAGAAAACTACATATTAGAATTTTAACAACTTTTTAAAACTTTGGAACATGCTATATAATACCAAACACTGATTTGTTTACAAAACACAGATTTAATAAAGTTTACGGTTGACTAAAGGTCCCTAATGTGATGTTAAAAGCTATCAGTGTCTCTGTCACACGCGTATAATTAAAAAGAGATAGATGTATGTCGGAAAAGGTTCACTGCCTCCAAATTGCTGTATTTATATTACATAATTACAAAATCTTGGGCCAATTGTTTAACGTTTGAGCCAGTATGTTGGGAGTCACGTTTTGAGATCAGATTGCCAATCGTCAATTGGTATTCGTCTCCACGAGCCAGCATAATAAGGACGACTGTTGCTCGAAGACGTTTATCTGTGGTTGTTGAAGTGTAGTCATATTTTCGATTATACAAAAAATCAGTAATTTGGTTAATTAGTTAAAATAAAACACGCCAGTAAACATAAAGGCTTTTAAATTAATTAAACCTATTATGTAGTTTCACGTTCGGTAATGAAAAAAAAAACAGCTTTATTATACGGATATTTAAGAGTTGTAAAATACACGTAAATGTATTTTCGTAGTAACGGTGTTCAGCAACACGTCTTAAACTTTTGCTAACCCTTATTCGACACGTACAATCAGCAAAATAAACGCTTTATCATTTTAGAAAATAAGTACCTATAAAGAGAATGACGAGCTCAGTGACGCAGACTAGCGCGATTCAGAGGCCTCGGGTTCGATTCCCAATTCGAAACAAATAGTTATTAACCTATTTTTCTTTGTGTTATATATAACATGTTTGTGTGGACTTTGAAGACTCCAAATTATTTTTATAATACATTTAATTATAATTATAACACATTTGTAAATGGTAAAGTATCGATGTACTCGAATGTGTATCAATTCGAAATGAAAACAAGTCTTAAGATGATTCAGACAACCTTTTGCTAATTGTACATTACATTACATACGAGTGTATGTTGAACACGTGCATTATTATATCTACAATTTGAACACCTGAACATTATCCCTTTTTTGATAACATTATCAAAATTGAAAGGTCATTGACGTTTATTTTATTTTAAATAGAACACGAAATAAATGAGTGAGCTTTTAATTGATTCTCCAATGTGATAATCAATTGTCAGTTGCCGTAGTTTTTTTTTATTACGACGAATGGCTAACTGTAGCTGTTACATTGTATGTATCACATAAAGCAGATGTAGTAGTCAAAGGTAAAGGCCTGATTCTGTAATCGAAACAGATACGATACAAAAACATGATTAATAAATACATCAGTGATTTAATTAAATACTGTCTAAAAGGCATATAACGTCACTCGATTTAACGATAACTCTCTATAGCGCCATAAAATGCACAGTCCCTTCAGTGTCGTTATCGTTAGCGTTTACACTGTATATACGCTTGCCCCACCCCGGCTCTAACTTATAAGGTACCTAATCAAACCTAAAAACTTAGTTATCTAAGTACTAACTACAATACTTAATATCCGTAAGAAAGTTCACACTTGACAGTCGTCAGTCGACACAAAAAAAATTAACCGGGTATAGTTTGCTAGTTACATATTATTTTAGACTGCTGCCCCACCCTGAGCCCATAGCTGGCCACGCCCATGGATACAGGACAAGCAAGAATAGGTGCAGGTGTAATTCAGAGACGTGAACTCGCCATACCACGGACACTACTGATGGCTGACTAAACCGCATTAATCCAATGGGCTCTAGTTCAATTGACATGGTGTTCAAAGGATGGTAGATAAAGTAATTATTGTTGAAAAACCTGCATAGCCACCTTTTAAAATAATTTTAATTAATTTTTGAATATCGGATATGTCATACACAATTATCAGTTGTCAATAAAAATATGGTAAAAAAATCCCTGTATTTTTATAATAGGTTATGGGCCCAGTTAATGCTAATAAAAAGTCTACGAGAGGAGCAGTTATAGTTAATAATTGAAGTACAGTAATACCCCGCTTTACGCGAGGGATACGTTCCGGAAAAAATCGCGTTAACTGAAATTCCCGCGACCATAGAGAAGTTGATGACTAAATTATGTTTATACGCACTATTACGCGTAATACGGGGCAGTTGAGCGCGAAATTTGAATTTCGTGTTATAGTGAAACCGCGCATAACGGGGTCGCGTAAAGCGGGGTATTACTGTATATGAAAAAGGAAAAAAAAAATAATAATGGGTAAATTTAGTATCCATCGGTTTGACATAGTGGTGGCAAGTAATGAAATTGTTTTATTTGCAATATATTTTCGATAACGTTTTAAATCGCCAAGAATAAGTGCACAGAGCTGCAGACCGGTCTCATCCGGGGCGACCGTTAGCTCTCCTCGCCCACGTGCCGAACTGACGGAGTTCGAACCGAACGCAATTGCTAAATCTTTAATTCTTTGTCTGCTTACCCATGACCAATAACACTTAACGCTTGATATCATCTCCCTCCCCTCTTTCCCCTCGCTCTAGCTTAAATCTTTGGAGGAGCTAATGTGTAATAATAATACGGATTTAAATATATAAATCAAAAAGGTAATTGACAAGGAAGAAAAAACAAAAGAAGACATGACGTATCAAATGTCTTCTTCTTTGGCTTCAGATATCTATTAAAGACATTTCTGCCAATGTCGAGTATTCGGGCAATAGCCCGATAAGAAATTACGTAAACTCATGTCAATCCTAAAGTCTTCTTAATTTGTAGAGACAACCGCCACAGACCTAAATACTAAAATAATTTATCATAGATATTATCACTATATATATATATATATATATTTAGACAAACACTACTCAGAATCAGATAGATGTATAATGTACATGCAGAATTTCTGAACAAAGAGACACAGCCCCAAGGATTGCAGCTGTGACCGGCAGATGGCATACGAACATATAGGTGTACTTTGAATTGATTATACTAACCTATAAATAAATAAATAAATATATATATTTAAAAATAAAAAATATATATATGTTAATTCATTATATTGAAGACTTAGCCATCGTGGTTGAGGTAATTAATTTATTTTGTTATTCAATTCGAATTTTTGAAGAAATTATTGTATTGTTATTTTTAACGATTAAATATTACAATAATGTAATTTCCAAAAGTGATATCTACATTATTAGCAAATTAAGCGGTGAAGATATTGAAATAACACAAACGTTCGAGCCGTTCAAATGTGGGAGAAGAATGAACAGGGATCTCTCGGGGTGGGTTTGGGGAAAACCCGAGAGCAAAATACATGCTTTTTGTATCACGTGACCATTTATTTTTTTAACTCAAAACGGGACATTACGTCAATTGGTAGGTTTGCAGTGAAAAAAAAAACTTTTTATTAAGTTTTAATTTATTTATCAAAATAGTATTTATTACAAAAATAAAAAGTAATTATACTAATACTCAGTTATTTTTATATTTTTCAGAGGAATAAATTTGTTTTAATACAGCTGGTGATGATTTTTATTTATAATTTACCTAAGATTATTCCATTCGGTTACTTGCAACGTGATGTAGTTAAAGACGTTGGAAAACGGGACAACTGTAAAAAGGGACGTATGGTCACTTTATTTTTGTAGATGACAAAAAAGTTGACGGCATAGATTCTTTCACTTACACTCTTAAACCTACGCTAAACCTTAAAGGCTATATACTCAATAAGTTAAGATACACAAGAAAAAAACTATAATAAAGGTTTAAAGGGGAAGTAATATGAAAAAACCTCTTCAAATATAAAGCATATGGTCGATGAAGGTAGGCAGGAAGCTATGAGCATTTTCTGTAATAACATACTAATAATTGCCGGGAGGGTGTATATATATATTTATATATTTTTGATGCAAAAGGAAGCTGCCAATTTTTTAGAAATCACCCGACACATTGTCTGTGTATATAGGTACATATTTATAGTTTGAAAAACATTTAAATAATATATATATATACAATTGGTTATCTAGAACAGCCATTGTCAAAGTGTGTTGCGCGGAACCCTAGGGCTAAAATACTGCAAAATATACCTACCAAAGGGAGATTATAAGGTTACATCTAAATATTCCAACTAAATATTACGTAATATTACATTGCAATATGATTATTTATAAATACATATAAATCAGTTATTTATAATTATATTAAGGCTTTTTCCTTCGCCAAAAAAGTTTGAGAACCGCTGATCTAGAAAAAAATAGTTTTACTCATAAGATCGCCAATTGTTCTAAGTTCGTGTTTTGTATGTGCTATATAATACCTACTCTTAAAGCAATAAAGGATTTTTTATTAAATTTGATTGATCACAAATCGATTAAATAGAACGCATTCTGCGTGATTCTGTCGGGCGCGTGGCGGGTGCAGAACAGCTGCCCGCGCAGCTGCCCGCATCCCACCCTCGCGCCCCGCACGTCACCTGTGCTTAACCTCAGGTGAACATCATTACCCTGTCTCCATTTTAAAATGCTTAGTCATACATATTGAATTAAACATATAGAAGTCACAATACTTATAAATATTACTTTGACTTACCTCTACTAAAGTATTCATTTAAAAATATTTAATATTGTTTATAAGTAAAAGTAGTTACGCCCGTAGCCCGGAGTATTATTGGCTTTCGCACACTGTTTCGTTTGGCATCTCTAGAATGTTTAACCCAGCGGTTCTCAAACTTTTTTGGCGAAGGAAAAAGCCTTAATATAGTTATAAAAAACTAATTTATATGTATTTATGAATAATCATATTGCAATGTAACCTTATAATCTCCCTTTGGTAGGTATTTTTGCAGTATTTTAGCCCTAGGGTTCCGTGGAACACACTTTGAGAATGGCTGGTTTAACTCAATGGCCGTGTAGATTTTATGTATTACAGTAATACCCCGCTTTACGCGACCCCGTTATGCGCAGTTTCACTATAACGCGAAATTCAAATTAATTATTAAATTACGCGAAAGAGTGCGTATAAACATAATGTAGTCATCAACTTCTCTATGGTCGCGGGAATTTCAGTTAACGCGATTTTTTCCGGAACGTATCCCTCGCGTAAAGCGGGGCATTATTGTATATGGTCCAACTATACACTACGTAAAATTGCTATAAACAAAGATAAAACAAGTGAACAAAACAATTCATATAAGCATATTTAAAATTCTAGGTTTTTTTAAAAAAAAAATGTTATCCTAAGTATTGAATAAATATTTATTTATCTATTACCACTTAAAACTACAGTCTAAATAATTTATCTTTATGCATACAAACATTAGCGAAGATTAGGCTGCACAGACAACAAATCCTTTGCCTTTAATTAATATTTAAAAAAGGCTTATGTATCTCCCTATTTCAATACAAGAAAAACGGCTTAATAATACATTTAAATATGAATAGTGTTTAACACTTTTGTTACATCACAATTATTAAGTATAGTTACATTTATTAAAATAGCACGTTAGGGTCCGATTGAAGACTTTCAAGGAGAGACCATCACGCGACGAATTGAAAGAAATTCAAGGTCTTGTTAACGTCATTATAGTTCACTTTATAGAGCATTCAAATTCAAATTATTTTAACGGTATCGCTTAAATCAATTCCAATATAAAATATTATTTTATATTTTTCCGAATTGATATTTATTATAGGTAATATTACAATAATTGACAATTAAATGAAATAAAAAAGAGAAATACAATATTATAAATTCGATAACAAAACAATTTAGAATAATTCTAGAAAATTCAGTCCAATCTATCGAGATAAGAAGGTACTTTGCACTCAGACTAAAACGATTTCCAATAAACCATACAAGTTTAAACGTTCAATCAACTTCTTTAAGTTATATTACTGTTTAGATGGTCAAGTAGCTAACATACTGTCAGCAAATAATGTTCCAAGAACTTTTGTTGTAAATTTGCTGACATATTTCCTATGAAAGCCTGTAGTCATATTAGCCAATGTTTTTCAAATTACATCTAGGTATTACGACAGGAAACGATGAGATGAATCATTTCAATGGATAATAATTTTATAATTTTTATCAAGCTTTATATTGTTAAAACTAAAGAAAAGATGTATTTATGTCTGTTTTTAATCTAATTTACGATATAATAATGAAACTGTATAGGTATTTGCCCTGTGCCTTGAAAAAAAAAGAATTGACAAAAGTTAATTTATTATTAATCTCATTGTTATGGTTAATAAAAATACCTTTGAGTTATAAGTCTACATATTCCCAAATATCTAAAAATAGCTAACAAACACAATTCAGTGATATTTATAGTTTGAAATTCCTTACAAACAATGTTAAACTGTGTTCTAATTTTTAACGTATAAACTTAGGCTCGCTATCCACACAGGCATCACGTGATTAAAATTACCGCCTGCTCTCTGATTCTGGAAATTTCTATGATTGACGAGCGCCCCCGTGGATCGGGATCTTACATTTTTATTGTTACGGTCAACAAAGTCGAACCAAAACTGCCTAAATTATGTTATGTTGAATGTTTTGCATGGAGCCGACATGACCTTGGTTGTAAACGGCCATGCCTTGCTTCCAAGAATTGGTCGTATCCCAGGCGAGGGCGATCGATTTGGTTGCCAAATCCTACTTTAATAACTAACTTTTGAATTGTGAAATTGCATATGTAGGTACATGTTACAATACTAACATCAAGACATTTGAATAACGATAGTCAAGGCTTATTCATTAAACACTAGAGAGGTGACCTATTCTGTTTTTAATTGCTATCAATAAATTTTTTACGTAACTTTTAAAGATTTAAAACTACCAAAGACAAAAGAAAAACGGCAATGTATAGTTTGATTGGTGCATTTTTAATTTATACAAAAATAAAAGTAAATTGTGTTTTTCTAGTGGTATTAATTTTTTGTTTTCAATAATATATTTTTAAATGACTTAAAAATCTCAGGTTGTTCTGTTTTTATACTATTACGTTTTCAAATAATAAATTTAATAAGGTATCTAATAGTTATTAGTAAAACACGTTTCTATTAATAATTTAGGAACTATTATTGACCTAACATGGAACTCTTATCTGTGTAAATCTTTCAAATAAAGTTTTCATGCCTCGTTTAATACTTGATGGGGTCGTTTTAGTGATTATATCTAAAATAGTGCACCTGTATGATTAGTTAAGATCGCATTTAACACTAGGTTTACGGGACGCGTCAATTTGACGCATTTTGACTTTTATCAGAGAATTACCAAAAACTGTTTAAATTTTTATTTTATCTCTTTGTATGACTTTTATTCATTGATCGAGGGAAATATAAATTGAAGTCTATTTTCTTTAAAAGTGTTGAATTACTGAACTTGTCTATATGGTATACCTATCTCTACGATATGCGTCAAATTGACGCGTTTTAGTAGAAGTAAGTATATAGAAAACGTCCGTAAACCTAGTGTTAATGCTAATTACAATTTTTTATTCATAGTTGTATGCAAGTATACAATTTAACAATTGTTTTGAATAATAATTTAAGATTTTACGCGAGTTTTATTAAATAAGCGAACTATAATAATAAAGAATTGATTTTTAAGCTCTCAGACCCCTATTATAATAATAATCATCATAAATTTTATTTACGATACTAAAATAAAAACAAATGAGTGTCCTTACATATATAAATATTATATAATTATTATGTTGGTGTTATGTAATTGCTGCAGTCGGAGGTCATTTTTGCCCCGAACTTGAATCTACAATGCACACGCCCGATGTCCAAATTTATTATTCACACGTAATTTAATAATATATATGCAATAAATATAAAAATAGGAAGAAATCTTACTTTTATTTAAATAAACCTGCCATATATAATATGATAATCTCCGCCTTTGTTTGGTATCTCGACCAATAATTTACATAAAATGCCAATAAAGCACCAATGAACAAAACCAGTTAATATGACGTAGGTAATTCTTAATATTTTCGATAGAAAGTAGCTTCGTACAGTTTGACCTTATGACCAACTGAACCGAAGCTGTTTGAGGCTCGCATCACACTCTGGTGACTTGAATATTTCTAGACACTTGAAGTTTATCTATCACTGATCACTGATTAAAGCCATGCTTATAGCAAAAATTTCAATTTCAAGCAATTTAGGTAGCTTTTCTTATTCGGGCAACATTTTTGGGAAGTTCAGGAACTACTTCCCAGAAAGATAAAGGGCCGTGGACGGCGCGCGGGTACGGCGAGGGACGAAGGAGGGGCGACGACAGCTGCGCGAGCGCCCCGTCCTCTGCTGCCGATCCCCTCATTCCGTTAAACAACTCTAAAGTGGGAGGTCGTGCGCGCTCTTGCTGCGGTGCCGTTACGCGTGTGCTAGTACATTGTGTGTCACTGCGATTTAAAGTTCTAAATAATAAACTAAGACTGTGAATCGATTATAATTGTATATCTGGACATGGTTACCGTATTTACCAACAGCGGATATCTTCATCTCGCAAGATTGGCGATCGCATGTGTCCTCGAATGTGGAGACATAGGGAGAGGCCCCCGTGGCTAGGGCGTGATTGGGGCTATATTCCGTGTTTTTGAAGGCGATATTGCACCAGTCCCGGCCTATCCACGCGGGCTGAGTCGACGACGTCTGTGGAAGAGGACCGCTAGTCGAGCGGCCGGCGGGCAGCATCCGCGGCGAGCGCACGGTCCCGTTAGCCGCGATCTCGCCGGTCGTTACTCCGCACCGCATTCCAACGGCGGTGGCTGCGCTTAGGACGTGTTTCGGTGTAACTTATGTGCTTATTAAACTTCATATTGCACCAAACCCGGCCTGCCTGCGGCCTCCGTCGCGCTGGAAGCACCTACAAGAACATTGTGTGAATTGCAAAATATCGGTTTGTTCGAGCGCCTTATGGAAGGTTTTGGAGCAGTTGATCTTTGGTTTAGTTTATTGACAAAGACTCTTATGCACATATCGAACTGTACATCGCTTCATAGACACCCACACGTCACAATTCAAAGTTCAATATAGTGTCTACCTCTTAACATTTTTTAAATCCATAGTTCCGTTACAAACATGAATGACATGACAAAAATGACGTGCCTGTCGCTGGTGTTGTTGCACTTAGTAAGGAGACTCACGATTTCTGCCATTTCATATCACACTTTACAATAAACAAAGTCACGTTTAGTCATTCATTATCGGAACAATATGTATAATATGAATGTAATTGTCTAAGTTATCAGATTTATGTCCGCAATATTGTATTCAAAACTACCCCCTGACCTGTAAATGTCATGCATCTTTAAATTACGGCTCATTCATTGATAATGCTTCTGTATAATAATAGCCAATGGAGTTAACGTCGCAACTCTTAAGATTTTGAACGAAACCAGCTTCTGTTTATATGTAATAAAGAATAGACCAATATATCTATTTCTAATACACCAAAATAAAAATGTATAAACTTAAATACCACCTTCGATAAATATTCACGGAAAAATGAATACAATACCAAAATTTTAAACTAGGACGCTGCTAGGACAAGTCTTACACTTGAAACAAACGCTTTATTTTTACATATTTCCAAAAATTACAGAAAAATCAATCGAACGTATCCTTAGGTGTTTTATTTCAATCGACATAACTTATTATCGTTAAATAGAATCAGTCATGCTTTATTTTTAATTAACACGCCCGCGCCAAAACTCTTTATCACATAGCGAATCGTTTTATTATTAATATAACCATAGTCTTAAGATGTCAGGTACATGCATGAATTATAATTAAAAAAAACAACAACACATGTTTTGAATTAATTTGTTTTTCATTCATAGTTAAAAACTAACGAGCGATAAATGGTGGGAACTTTTTTTTTAAATTGCTGTTTCAGGCAAAGACAATTTGGTATTCGTCCATCAATTAATATTTTGAGCAACATATGCGTTTCGTAAATCTAATCTTTGGCTATGGAATTATAAAATAACAGTTACAATGATTATTGCTGATTCATTTCACTTGACGACCGGATGCTGACAAATATTCACGTGCAATTTAAAAGCTCAACCAAATAAGAATAAAGTTGTACATTGAATGCTTTCTTTCGTATATATTATTCTTTTGTTCAATACAAGCAACGGTGTATGTTTAATTTAGTTTGTTACAAAATTTCTAACACGTGATGTTTTTTGTCAACATATACCAAAATAACCTAATTTTAGAAGTTGTTTATTGCCTACTTCGCTGATCGTTAATTCGGTTTGTTTAATTGCACCACTAGATGGCATTGGTGGTGCCAGCAATTTACATAAATTGTTTTTGTTAATGTTAGTTTAATTCGTTTTAAAAACAAATACTTCTATTCTATATTCAATGGGTGATATCAGCCAAAGGTTTCCAATCTACCAATGCAAGCGGTTCCCTAAATGTGAGTTTTATATCATGCATTTCAGTAACAATATAAATGCCCTATTTGAAACAGTTCATAGTTATCTAACATTGAAGCTCCAGCTGCCAAAATTTTAAAAATACAAACGGTGATGACTTACCTGCGAGGTTTCATTTAAGCAAATATACATAGAAAAAGTTCCCTTTCAATTACACAAGAAAAAAATAGCCTTATCCTTTTCTCGGAAAAGAAAAATTTGTATAGAAGCACAATGAGACGTATAATCCGAGACGAAACTTAAAAGGGAGGTCTATTCTTTAAAGAACACGCTACGAATATAATTCGCTACCATGTTTATTGAAGCGATTTATAGTTAAATCTTTTTCTTTTGTTATTGGCTTCAGAAGTCTAATAAAGACAATTTCGCTAATGTTGAGTGTTCGAGCACCAGCCCAAAAAGCCATCTTAAAACTCCAAAATGATCTTATTTTATTAATGGCCTCAGATATCTATTAAAGACAATTCTACCAATGTCGAGTATTCGGGCACCAACCCAATAATAAGAAATTATAAAATTAAAATTCACACGTAAACCCCAAAATAATAAAATGACGATTATTTTCTTCTTCTTTTATTAATGGCCTCAGATATCTATTAAAGACAATTCTGCCAATGTCAAGTATTCAATAAGAAATTATAAAATTTTAATTCACACGTAGACTCTCATGTCTTATTCTTTTATTTCCGCCTGTCGAGTGTTCGGGCAGAAGTTAAAAAAAATCCAATGACAATTATACATTCATGTATTCTAATCGAAACCATTTTTTTAACCCTCTTAGAGAAGACAAAGGGATAGTCACCCCATGCAGCATTTTTTTTAATTACTGATGCCAATCATCGAAAGTAAGTTTTCAAATCCAATTTCAATCCGGACATAATCAATACCAGAATAAATACCACATGATCGTTCGAGTTTTTCGGGACAGGAAACTCGATACATTGTTAGTGTGCAAGGTGACGCATAGAAAGCTCGTCTTGTTCTCAAACCCTCATTTGCGACTATAATGTAAGAAGCATTGTCATGCCTGGATAAGTTGTTATTTAAACAACTTTTGTTTTCAACAGGTCTTTCTGTTTCGGGAATGAATTCACGACAATATATCAACTTAACAATTATTAATATTTCAGGATCGGAGTGAATTTTCTTGATGACACCGCCGGAGAGCCAGTTTTGAAAGAAATGCAACAAGAAACAACTATAATTTATAATAATAAGATTTTGTATAATTTTAAGAGATTTTTAAATAAAAATACGGTTACTTTTAACTCGATTTATTGTCTTGTCTAAATCTACCATTCTTGTCTTTTTAATTTAATTTAGTAACAAATATATAAATACAACATTCGAATTGTATTTTCGTCTTACGTAATCCCTCAAAACGATGGCAACCGGCGACATCTATCGAGTAAAGCGTGAACTTGTCAATAGTCGTTCTTCTAACAACCACTAGGTGGCACTCCCACTGTATAAGTTCAAGTAATTAAAATAAAACTCTTGTATAACAAAAAACTTAAACTTTTATTTAACTATGTAAATATATAAATTTAAATATGACTAGAAATAAATCAAGGTTTGAAATCTGTAATAATAAATACCATCCCTGTCTAGTCTGAAGTATATTATAATAAGTACAGTTTAATATTCCTCGGTTTTCCTGCGGCTATACTGTCTGATATCCAATTAGATAACACGCATTTATTTTGTACCAGCTCTCCAGGTGGAACTATGGTTACGTCGACGTCCTTAAAACATGAATTTAACTTTTATACTTCGAAACAAAATCACTGTGCTCTTTTCATTGTATTAGAGTCTCTGACTATTACGTTAGGTGATACTTTCTATGATATTGTATTATTGACACCTATACATATTCTCAAGTATTCAATTAAGAATCGAATACAAAAAGCACCTCACTGTTGTTGAAATGTCACGCGAACAGTCACACAATAAGCCGCGTCTCCTGCTCCTGTGTCTTCCAAACATTAGACAAAAACATCGAACATTGGGGCGTGGCCTACACAAGGCCACATAAGACACAGGAGCAGGAGACGCGGCTATAGAATGCGCATAGTGTTGCTACATCCACATAGTGATGTTTTACAATCAATTGCTTTAATTGATCCTGTCAATATATACAAGGGCGAAACATACCTCGGCATCATAAACAATAACAGCTCCGCATAACTCCAACAACGCAATAATCTCTTTATGTTGTCTGACTGTCTCCCTGACTCTTATGTGCATATCACTGAATATAAGCATGGCGTATGTACGCATTTGTAAAGCCGCACGCTCTATTCTTGCACGCTAGAAATAAATAATAAACATTCTTAGAATCAAATAGTTCCATTAACCTATTACTTCCCAAGCGTCGAAAACATTGGAATTTTTTGGTGAAATCTTTAAATGAAGTTCATAATACATTAAGAAAAAATAATATGACAATAAATAATTTAAAAAAATTCTTTAACGCTGAGTCAGCCTGTCCTATAAAGTATGACAATGGGGATAATAATGCTTTTTTTGAGGCAACAAAAATGATCAATCTCAGCGGAAGAAAATTATTTCATCAGAAAAATAGTATAAAAAATTCATCAGAAACAATAAAAAATAAAACTCTTAATAGGTTAAAAAAAATTGAATATAGTGTCCTAAAAATAGGACAGTGGGAATTAATGGGTTAATAAAAGGCATTTATGTGATATGCAGCTTATACAACTCACCATGGAAACCTTCTTCAACTCCTGTATCTGATACTCGAGTGGAGACACTACCGAGCGATGAGCAGCGCAGACATACAGCCATTGCTCGTTGACCACCCAACACCCCCTGACCGAGCCACACAGAGCATTCCATGTTTGCCACACGTTGTCTCCGCACACAACGTGGGTTGTTTGTGATGACACACACTTCTGTATTCGGATCGGCAAGTCACGTATTAGGGATATCAGTTCTTTACGTTTTCCTCTATTCATTGATGTTAGAACCTGAATATAAAGTGATTATCTATCAGTCTATTTTTTTTTTATTGATAGCCCAGCATATGACCACACTCCGCCTGATGTTAAGCTAGAGTGCGGTCCATGAGCACAGACAATTTTTACCACAGACAGATGTCCACTATGCCGGCTTGAGGAGATTAATGTGCTCTGTCCAAATTAACAGGGCACACTCCTCTTGTTATCCCGGCTACTTCCAAGTTAATCCTGAAACGCGACCAGGTCACTTCACGGATATACCGCTTGAAAGTGATGGTACTACCCCGGGACGGCATACTGGGCTAATGCCATACTAAATCATTCATAATTTTTTATTTATTGTCATACTTACAACTACTGTGCTGTGTTTTATTTGTGAACTCAAAGACTTAAATTCCTTCTCTTTTGTGCCTGTAAATAAAATAAAATTTATTATACTGTTTTTTTTTTATTTCAATCCACACAACTTACATTTAGCAGTATTCTTTTCAGCTGTTTCCTTTACTTTCTGGGTATACTTAGATTGTTTGTCTCGCTTTTTTCTGATCCTCTTTTTTTTCTTGTCATCATTGGTATATGGGTTTCTGCCTTTAATATCCATCTGTAACAGATTCATTTGTTAACAACACTAGTATTTATAGTGATTTTCAATTTGTTCTGGACTACCATCCTATATTCAACATTATATCCATGGTAAATTCCGATGACCACAGAGAGGTGGTCAAGTCCATAATATATTTTACAGAATAATTCCACAAGAGAATATAACCACATACATCCAACCACTTGTTCATCTCTCTGCGTACACATAGCAATATGATTGATTACAAAACCAACAAATTTACCTCTTCCTCTGATTCAGAGCACCTCTGACAATTTTCTCTTTCAGTGAATAATTTTCGTTTCATTATTTTATAAGCCGGGTGTGCTTTGCGCGGTGCTGTGTTTATATTTGAATCAAGGGATGACCCGGTTTTTATTGGAGATTGTTCGGATGCTGCAATTAAAAAATATATTGTTCATTTACTAATTTCTAACTATTTATGTACACATACGCGAAGGCGAAGCACTTTTTAAAAAGGATATTTAAATTATTAACCAATCATAATAAGGAATAAAAGTCAGTGCAGTACAAGCGCAATGAAGTTCACGCGCGTTTCTCCCTGATTGGTCAATTGCTCGTTGGTCGCACGCGATTGGCGGATTTTATTTTCTTAAACCGCGACAAATTATGATTGTCTCCTGCGCGTGTTTTTTCGAAATATTACACAAAAACATCGAAACAAAAACATTTGTTTTCATACACAAACCGTCTCCTGCGGGAGAATATTTCTGTGTTTTTATTTTAAAAGTCATTATGAGTTCTAACAATTTTTAGCTATTGTAGACGCAGTTTTGGCAGAAAACATCGATTCCGGGTTAGGCCGTATTTAAGGCCTCGTAATTTTAAGAAAGTCGTCAAGAAATGAAACAAACCCTCCTCCTCCCTACCCGCGCGGGGAATGTTTTCCATCGGCCCCGGAAAACAAAAACATTGTGTATGAATACAAAAATGTGTGCGGCCGCGCCCCAATGTTTTGATGTTTTTGTGTAATGTTTGGAAAAAACACGCGCAGGAGACGCTGCTTTATTAAACAACATACTTACATTCAAGTGAGGTATTTTGCGAACTTGAGACGTCTAAGTGTAACTTCATTTTTCTACTACTATCTGAACTGAGACTAGTATCATTTTCTTCACTTGTTCCTAAAGAGATATTATGTGTTTCAGCTTCTTTCTGAGAATGAGATTAAGATAAGTATCAATACATTTTTCTGCCATCCACCATTCTACCATCGCTTTCATTAGTCGTGAATATGGAGAACATACCAGTATTCTGGTTAAGGCATGTGGATCTAATGGATCAGAACGCCTAGAAGACGCTCTAAAATCTTTTTCTGGAACTCTCTGGTAGGACTTCGCACATGCCATCACCCATTTAGGAGTGACAACATGAGCGTTTAGCAATCTCGCGTCAACGCGCACTGTCGTATCAGCTCCGGGTTGCCAAATCAAATGTGTTACTAAAACACTCCATCTGTTGATTTTTAAGTAATTTATTCCGTGTCAATTGTCATCGGGCTTAAATATTTATATTGCACAATATAACTAGCGTGCCATTGGTTCACATTGCCTGCTTTATTTTTTTATATGACGCTATTTATTTATCTGTTTAATGCCTTCTACTTTTTTAAATAACCTGAGATGTTTACAAAAACAATTCTACCAATGTAGAGGATTCAAGCAAAGACCTAATAAGAAATTTTTAAGTACTAATTTATATAAACATTCATGACAGAATAACTTGAAAAATAATAAGATATAATACAAACAGGTGAAAATGGTTTTTAATATGATTTTTGCATTTTCCTATAAAAATCCAACACGTTGTTGCAAATTGCCTCGATACCCAACATTGGTAGAATCCTCTTTATGAAAAAAAAAACAATTGAAGCCATTTAATTAAAGAAGGAGTAACACAAATATTATGTACAACCATATGTAATAAAACCCAACAGATTTATGTATAAATTACAATGTTATAATTCCTTATCACACTACCCTCTATACAGATATAAGCAGTAATTTGTTAAAAGAAAAAGCTGAATTTAAAAGTACTTACAAAAAACAAAAGAGTAAATATACAAATTGTACTGTCTAGTCACAAAATAAACACAAAAGTTCAATTGAGAATCTTACAGTTACTCAGTTAGTCGATCTTACAGCATTTTTTAGATAACAAATTATTCTGGGAGAATCTAGTGAGAAAAGCTCTGTACTATTATACAATTACTCCATTACTATTACACTGTGGCGTAGCGTAAAATTTCACAGTAAATAATAAAATATATTTTGTACATATTTGAACCATTTCATATTTTTAACGCAACTATAAATTCAGACCGATTGAAAGGAGCACGGATTTTTTTTTTGTTGATTTGTTCTCGCCCAAAAGTTCTCTAGAATTAATGTGTATAATGTATAGTATATATTAAATTGAAATACCTAATTAAGAGGGTGGTAAAATTGTCTTCCGCCCCGAGCGGCCGATATCCACGCTACGCCACTGATTACACTAGTAGAATTTCTCTATATCAGAAGTGAAAGAATTCTAAGACAAGGGGAAAGAGATCAAATACCATAAAAAAAAGGAAATCCTCTTACTTGGAAGCCACAGAAGCACCTAAATCCATCAAAGCGGCTTTAAGCGCAACAGCAAGGCTGTCCTTCCTCACACATACATGAGCCAACACTCCGACAAGAGGTGATTCCTCATCACCCGCCTTTAATTCTGCCCATTCTTCTCGGAGCCGACGCTTAGCCCCGTTTACAGATATATGTCCGGCACAATTGGCCTCCTGAAATGTAAACATAATGTATTTACATTAAGTAACTTTATGGTTTGAAATTATTTATTGAACCAACCTACAAAATTAATACAATATAACAAATAAAGGACTGTTATTAATTACATTTTAATTATAGGGTAGGAAGGCATGCTCAAGATAATTGAAGTTCTAAGCTTTGAAAATTAATAAAACGACTGTTGTATCATAAATTTAATTTATTAAAAGAAGTTTGATTTACAATGAGAAGTTAAATTGTATATCCGATGTAATCTTGTTCATAAAGTGTCTTGATAACTATGAGATGGACATGCGAGTAAAGGTACACTACCTGAGATGTCTTTTCCAAAGAATCTTTCTTCAAGTCAGCTGGTTGCTGTCTGTAATATGTTAATAAAAGAATATTCATCTTTCAAGAAGTAACTCAATTTATAGTAAGCTTTAAATTTAACGGTACTACTTACTTAAGCTGCTGGTTTAAAAGAAGTCTCGCACGCGCAGAAAGTTGCTCTGTATTTTCTGATATACGGGTAGACATGATAAAACACTTTAAAGATCTAGGAACGTTAACAATCAGTTAAAAAGTAAGGAACACAGACATACCCGGCGACTCGTCACTACGAGTAAAAACGGTATTAAAGTATTAAAATCACAGACTATAAAATTTCTGAACTGTGGCATTGTATATGTAGCTAGTAAATGTCATATTTAGTCTGTGACATCTAGTAATGACAAGCTTGTTCGACGTTCGGTCGTGCGTATTTTCTTTAGAAGTTGATTACTATTTTTGTTTTTAAGTAAAATGGACAAAACCATATGCGATGGGGAACGCAATCTTATTTTGAAAGTGATGCAGTTCTTTGAAAACGAAAAGCGAAATAAATCGGTTCTACCTTTCGACCAGGCTATTAAAAGAACAATTGCGGCGACGGGAGTTTCTAAGAGAACTTTAATGAATATAAAAAAAGAATATAGAAAGATCACTTCATCTTCTGTATTATCTGATATGTCTGAAAAGTCAATAAATTCTGAAGGTCAAGTTGTAGAAGATTGTGCTCCTATTGCAAGAAAGTTTTGTCAATCTTTACCAAGAAAAAAAATTGAGATAGATAATAGCATGATACGTGCTATAAGGGGTATTGTGAAGGAAATGTCTGTAGTGAAAAAAGAAGTGCCAACACTGAAAAAAGTTTTTGATATTGCTAAAAGGGACTTCAATTTTCCTGGACATCATGAAACATTAAGAACAATAATGATACATAAGTTGGGATTTAAATTAAAAAAATTCAATAGAAACAAAAAATCTTTAGTATTTAAGAAAAAACATAAAAATATTAAATAAAATTAATATCAATCATATATAGTAAAAAAAAAAACAACAACAAATTGTTACATTTTACTAAATATATGAAATGGTATACAAGTAAATATTGTTTTTACTGATGGTTAAGTTTAAAGGATGATATATTTGAAGATGTGTCTAAAAGTGGAAACATTGTAAAATCCTGTTATATTTCAGGATCAGTTTTGTAGTTGTTGGTTTGTAGTAGATTGTAACTTGGGTGTTCAATGTTCATGCTTACCATACATGTCTTATCTAGCAGATATACTCTGCTAGCAATTATACTATGAGAGTGGACAAGCTTGTATTTTTAGAAATATTATATTTTAATATTTGATCAAATTCGAATCACTTATAAACAGGGTATTTATATTTATTTATTAAGAATAAAGGTTTTATTACGTTTATATAGTCTTTTATTGAATAGACCCATTGATCTTTGGATTTAATTACAGGTAATGCATGTAACAAAATTGTGATGAATAAAGACTAAATGTTTTACGTTTTTCTATCTGAAAAGAATTCTAACGTAACAACTTTATTCTGACATACAAAGTAAAATTCATGTTTTTACGTTGAATTAGCCTGGCAGATGATTGCTTGCATTTAATAAAATTTTAAAAAATAGCAAAATTTCAACTTTAAATATACCTATGTAATATAAAGTGCGGATCTTTTATTTATTTTTATTATATTTAAAATATGTCCTCTAAAGTGACACCTTCGATTAATAACAGTTTGGATTAAACGTAAAGTCTTTGCCTACTAAATAATATTGTCAATCTATATTTAGATTTTTTGACATTCCGTTGTGCGCGTTCCGGGCTGTCGGTGGACCGCTATTTTTTATGTTTTTGGTGAAATTTAAGCATTTATTTTACATGTTATTATATTCAATTGTATATTTTATGGTTATAGTGTTATAAGTATAATTTTGCAACATGGTAAGTATGGTCTTGTTAGCTTTTTTGCATTCTATACACTAGCATGTTTTGGCGGGATTCCGACGGCAAATGTCAGTCTTGATCTATTTTCTTATACTTTAGCATTTTCAAGTAATGTAATAACGATATATTATCATTTATTAAGACTTCATAAGGGTGGGCAGTTAATTTAAAATGATAAAGTTTGTTTTCAATCTCTATCCAAAACAGTTGGAAGTTTTTGTGTATGCATTGACGGATAATTGTAGTTTAAACTGTACAATTTTTGTTAGAGTTCACCAGTCCCTGACACTCCGGAGAGAGATGGAGCTCGTTCGCGTGTGACGTCTCCAGCTAGGGACTTTGAAATGTTTGAAGATGAAGGCGCTATTCTTGGAGACAATGGGCCTGAAGATGAGGAGGACGATGGAGAAGAACTGTTTGGAGATAATATGGAAAAGTATGAGTCCCACTTAGTTGTTACTCATTGTAAATGATCACATTGTTAAAATCATTATGCATACAATGGTGCAGTTTTTAGGTCTTTTATTGAAAATATAGTTTTTAATCTGTTACCAGTAACGTTTACTATAATGCATTTTAAATTAATTTTAGTGATTACCGATCAATGCCAGCATTGGATAGGTATGACGCTGAGAACTTGGATGATGAAGACTATGATGCCATGTCTGTTGAAACTCGGGCTGCTGCAGAGGCAGCACTACGACAACGGGATAGAGAAGAAGGAAGGTTAAGGAGAGATGACCAGGATTTGCTTTATGGTATATAACTGATTATTTATGATGAAGCCCAAGGTCAAAATATCCTTTATTCAATTGTTTTTTCTTGTCCATTCGACATCCAAATTTGTTCTGGTTCTAAACTATACCTGGTACCATATGGTATCGACATCAGGACTAGAAGACAAATATATAACACTCAGAAGAATAAACTTAATATAAAATTTTTTCTCTCAGTTCACAGCTCACTTAACAGACATTTTTACAAAACTTAATAATATTCACTATTTATAATGTAATAACTTCCAGATGAGTCGGATGAGGAAAATGCCGGTCTACCTCGCAGCAAACGCCGCCGAGCAGCGGAGAAGGCAGCTCTCGGTTCAGTGGAACCTGTAGTGGAAGGAATCGAAAGTATTGAGAATTTAGAAGATCGTAAAGGGCATCCAACAAAGGAATGGGTCTCTATGTTGGGACCAAGGACTGAAATTTCTAACAGGTAGTTCTGTTAATAAACAGATTTAGTTTAAAATTTAATACTTATCATACAAAATAAAATGCCATTTTGTCTCAACACATTTTAGTTATAAAGGTGACCTTTTTTAATGATAATTTTATTGTTGAGCCTCTGCATGATACAATGATTTGAAATGACTATTACTGGGATCATGGGCGTAGCCACGGTGGGGCTTTGACATGTACGGTACCTAATCAAACCTAAAAAACTTAATCATCTAGGTACTAACTACAGTACTTAATATCCGTAAGAAAGTTCACACTCGACAGTCGTCAGTCGACACAAAATACAGATACAGGTGCTATAGAGTGTGGGTGTAACCTTTTTGTATGAAAAAATTAACCGGGTTAAGACCGCGGGTATAGTTTGCTAATTGCATATTATTTTACACTGCTGCCCCACCCTGAGCCCATGGCTGGCTACGCTTGTGACTGGAGTAAAAATACTGTGCTAAATCATACAGCAACATGAAGCTGATTAAACACACAGTCTATGTCAGCCATTCTCAAAGTGGTGTTCCTCGGAACCCTAGGGCTAAAATACTGCAAAAAATACCTACCAAAGGGAGATTATAAGGTTACATCTAAATATTCCAACTAAATATTAAGTAATATTACATTGCAATGTGATTATTTATAAATACATATAAATCAGTTTTTTATAATTATATTAAGGCTTTTTCCTTCGCCAAAAAAGTTTGAGAACCGCTGGTCCATGTATTTAATTAGTGCTATACATATAAGGGTGACGTGTTGACCAAATCCAAAACAAATACCTACTTTTTCAAATACCCCAATGTGGCAAGACAGCTTGAACCGTGGCTATAATAATAAAGTAATTTATTTTAGTTTTATTGTGCAAAGTTGTTAAAATATATATTAGTAAAAGTTTTACACATCACCATGATATAAGTACAGTCGACAATTTTCAAATGGATATAAATTTGACTTTGGACTGAAAGAAACTATCATATCTAAGTTCAGTGTGAAAGGAATGCAGATATCTCCTTTGCCAATCACGACACCACGATCGTTTCTTTTTCTATCGCTTATATACTGACAAAATTTTATCCATTTGAAAATTAACATGTCTACAATGCTAATTGTCATCTTTAACTGGTATATTGATTGATAGTTATTTTATTCTTAATACTTTCTAGATTCAGAAATTTTCTGCGTACGTACGCAAACGGCAATGGCCAGTATGTTTACAAGGAACGTATTCGTCGTATGTGTGAGCTCAACCAGGCATCATTTCACGTTGACTACAAAGAGTTAGCCGATGTAGAACACATTCTTGCTTTCTATTTGCCGGAAGTCCCAACGCAGATGTTGCAGATCTTTGATGAAGTAGCAAAGGAGATTGTCTTGCAAATATTTCCCAGTTACGAAAGGGTCACTTCGGAAATTCATGTTCGACTTGCTAATTTACCATTAATTGAAGAATTAAGATCATTTAGGAAGATACATTTGAATCAATTAATTCGTACTGTCGGAGTTATATCGGCGACTACGGGTGTTCTTCCGCAATTGTCTGTGGTTAAATACGATTGTAATAGATGCGGACATGTTTTGGGGCCTTTTGTTCAGACTCAGAATTCTGAAGTGAAGCTTGGGTCTTGTCCGCAGTGTCAGAGTGCTGGACCTTTTATGGTGAGTTTGCACATAACACATTAAATTAAATTAATACTCAGACATGAACAATACAATACAAGATTAATGTGTGTCCTTCTTCACTTGAGATGATTGGTTTAAAAATTCCAGGTAAATATGGAGCAAACAGTATTTCGTAACTATCAGAAAGTTACAATTCAAGAGTCTCCTGGTAAAATACCAGCAGGTCGTATTCCACGGAGCAAGGAGTGCATTTTGTTAGCAGATCTGTGTGATCGCTGCAAACCTGGTGATGAAGTGGATCTAACTGGAATTTATACTAATTGTTATGACGGATCACTTAATACTGAACAGGTGAGTGCATTGTTATATTCTATCTTTTATATGAATTAGAGATCGGAATATATCGGTATTACAATGGACTAGCTAATATGTATGAAGTTGATGTTTTAGTTAAGAAACTGTCCACCAATAAATGTGTCTAAAACACGCATGCAGTCACAGGTGTACACATGCGTGCACGCATTCATTAATATTCTGATTTGTAAGGCTTACAGCTATATGTAAATATAATTAAGTAAACGTTAGCTTTCAGATTTCTTATAATAATACATTTGCATGTAAAAATAACTTTATAACTTTTTTAACAAGCTTCATAACTTTACCTCTTTCAATAATATTAAACGTATGAGTCTTGGAGATTGGAGTCATATCAGTTTGTGTGATTTTGACACTCTTATAATATGACATTTTTTATTTTAATATTGACATTACATGCTGTGGTAATGTTTTTTGAGGATGTAACGTTTCATGGACTTGGACTTGATTGTTAAAAAAAGCAGTCCTTGTTGATGACTCCAAATAAATAGATATATACATGATATGTCTTGACAGACTGACTAGGATATGCCACACTATGGGTATCAAGGGAAGACAATGCAAAGTACAAACATAGCACTCAAACCCAAACAAATAAAATAATCTAAGCAAATTGTATCACTGGAAGAGATTTTATAAAATTTATTTTGTAAATTATTATTAATTGGTTTTATATTTTTATTTTTGTTGTTGGTTTGGTTTTTTTTTAAATTTTACATAATGAAATAAATTTCAGTTTATAACTAAGTGATCACGTGCCAGGCTTAGTTTGGGAATATTGAAAATTTCTATGTAAATTATTATGATTATAATACATACAATTTCAGGGTTTCCCAGTGTTTGCGACAGTAATTATAGCGAACTACATAGTGGTTAAAGATTGCAAACACATAGTGGAGTCATTGACGGACGAAGATGTGGCCAATATTGTGAAGCTCTCCAAGGACCCGCGAATTGGCGAACGGATTGTGCAGAGTATCGCTCCATCTATTTACGGACATGACGATATTAAACGCGGACTGGCTTTGGCCCTGTTCGGTGGAGAATCTAAGAATCCTGGTGAGTAGTGAAGGAGACCAAGGAGGTGTCTTATGTTGTTATCATTTTTTGTCACGGTCATTTTGAGGTCTAGTAAAGCTTACCATAGAAGTAGTTGAGAAAAGTGTACCTTATATATCGGGACAGTGCACATTCATCTCTTAAAGCCAATAGTATTTTCAGAAATTGTTGTAAAGTGTTTTGGCATTGATAAATTTCAGAGAAACTAATTTTCAATTCAAATTCTAGGTGAAAAACACAAAGTCCGAGGCGATATCAATGTGTTAATTTGCGGTGATCCTGGTACAGCTAAATCACAGTTTTTAAAATATACAGAAAAGGTATTTATAGTATAGTGTTGTTTTACATTATTCGCGAATTATTAAATACATATTTAAATAATTAGAACTAGAAATAATTAGAAGTAGGTAGGTAATAGTGTGGTCTTGTCTAAGTTATTATTTACAAATATATGAATGTCTAGGTGGCGCCCAGGGCCATATTCACAACTGGCCAAGGAGCAAGTGCAGTGGGTCTTACTGCCTATGTCAGAAAAAATCCACAAACAAGGTATGCTTACAGTCTCAACCTTTACGACAATAAGGAATTTAAGGGAAGATATATAAGGATCCGATATATGAAATACAAAAATCTACTAACATTATGCGAGTTTAAATGTGTAAAAATGTTTTATACATACATACTGTATACATTTAAAAATAAATAATATGAAATTAGTACTAAACACAAACAACACCCTGACCCCTTATTAGAACGTACCTGTATTATAGAAATCAATTCAAATGGATACAGCGATGCACGCAAAACGATGAGCAAGCGCACGCCTTTAGTGCCTATGCTAATAAACGATTTTCATTTAATTTCAATCGGGAGTCGAATCCGCGACGTCTGCGCAAACAGGTGTCACAGGCCATTTGATAATGTTTAGTTGAATTTCCAGAGATTGGACATTGGAAGCTGGTGCGTTGGTTCTGGCTGATCGTGGAGTTTGCCTCATTGATGAGTTTGACAAGATGAATGATCAGGACCGCACCTCAATACACGAGGCCATGGAGCAGCAATCCATTTCAATATCTAAAGCCGGCATTGTCACTTCTCTACATGCAAGGTGACTTTTGCTACTCTATTGACGTGTTATTTTTTATGCATTTTTAGTAATTGGGCTTCAATAGAGCGCTTTTACTCGCCAATACTTATACTTTTAATCGTTGTTTAGTGATAAGGCCGTTTTTTGTTCTCTCTTTTGATATCTTTCTTGTGTATATCTATACTAATATATAAAGAGAAAACATTTGATTGTTTGTTTATATATATTGAATAGGCTCTGAAACAACTGGACTGACTTAAAAAATTCTTTTACCATTAGAATCGTACATAATCCCTGATGAACATAGGCTATAGAGTATTTTCAAAAACCTTAGGGATACCTTCAATAATGTAACCCAAAGTGTAAAAAAATCATTATATTGCGCACGCTGCGGAAATTATTGACAATAGAGCAAAATAATGTACTACAGTTTTATAGAGGACATCAATATCTACAAAAAAGTCGGCACACCATATGTCTAACTAATACAGTTATGTCACAATAACTGCTTTTTCATGTTAAAATTTTAACCTCATAGTATTTTGTATCTTCATTACTACGCGAACGAAGTCGCTGGCAACAGCTAGTGTTATTATAATTGTGTCTTTGCAGATGCTCGATAATAGCGGCTGCTAACCCGATTGGTGGTAGATACGATGCCAGCCTCACATTCTCTGAGAACGTGAATTTATCTGAGCCCATATTGTCACGTTTTGATGTTTTGTGCGTTGTGAGAGACGAAGCCGATCCGATGCAAGACAAACACTTGGCTAAGTATGCATTTTGTGAGCATTTGATATGACTGCGATTTCTTAGCTGATATACACGTGTTCGTGTTCAATAGTTGCAAGAGCTTGATGGGCTTATGCGGAATAAATATTTTGATTTTCACCGATATAAGATGTTGCTTACTAATATAAATGTGAATGTAAGTTTGTTTGTTACGTTTTCACGCAACAACTACTTAACCGATCATCATGAAACTTTGTACACATATTTTTGGAGGTACTAGAAGTAACATAGGATATTTTTAAATTAAAATAAATTATTTTTTTACTATAGTTGTTGGCGATTCCCCACCCAAACCCGTTTTGATTTTTATAAATTATATTAAGTTTTACAAAAATCACGACTGTCAATGTCAAGCAGTCCTAATAAAAACTGAAAAGCAAAAAGTGGATTTTTCTTTCGCACGGACTCAGATATCTAATATATTGCGAAATGGCAGCAATAATAGTTTCCAATTGACTATAGCTAGTATGATCTCTGATACTTATTTAATGACTTAAATGCGAGCGAAGCCGGGGGCAAAAGCTAGTATTATATATTTCAAAATAATCAAAAAGCATAAGACAGTTGTTACTAGTGTATTTTCTAGCATATATTTGATTATGACATATGTTTTAGGTTTGTGGTCAGTTCCCATATACGACATCATCCCACACAATGTGGGATTTCTTTACAAGAACCAGCGTCGGACCCGGATTTTGTTCTATCACAAGATATGTTGAAGAAATATATAGTGTATGCAAGAGAGAATGTCAAGCCTAAATTACAGGTGAGAGGTGGCAAAGGGGTACAGATGTTACTTGCTTACTTATGCCAGTGGTTTAGCAGAAATGGAACTAAGTGAACAGTGAATTGAGCTGGTTTATGGTAGCGGTTATGTCTACATATGAAGCCAATCAAGTGGACTGTAGTCATGTGATGGTTTTATAAATATTTAAGAGTTTTTGAATGCAATTACTTTTAGTGATAAGATCGCCAATTGCTATAAGTTCGTGTTTTGTATGTGCCTAATTGTAATGCCTTCTCTTAAAGCAATAAAGGAGTTATTAATATTTATTTTTAGAACATGGACCAGGATAAGGTTGCAAAAATGTACAGCCAATTAAGACAGGAGTCTTTGGCTACGGGCAGTTTGCCAATTACAGTGCGTCATGTTGAGTCAGGTGAATGGTTGTTTGATTAATACAATTGAGGGGTAGAGCTTTAACTGGCTTAGATATATTTATATTATATATGCGGGCGTTGCTATAAAATAAATTGCATGGTAGGAGTTAACGGTACGTCAAATAATCTAGCTAGAGTGGGAGTGGTAGGTAGATTAATTAGTCTAGTTCGCCATTAGGGGGTAGTATCACTTGTCACCAGATCAGCTCGGAGGTCTAGAAATGACAAAAGAACTACGCTCTATCAATCTGGACAGTGGATTTGTCTTTTTAAACATAAATTAGAGATAGAACGCCGGTATAGTGGGTGTTACTTGTTGAAGCTTGTATTGTAATTGTAAATTTTGTGTGGTTACAGTGATTCGTATGAGTGAGGCCCATGCTCGTATGCATCTGAGAGGACAGGTGGCCGAGGAGGATGTCAATCTGGCCATCCGTTGCATGCTGGAGAGTTTTGTCAGCACACAGAAGTACAGCGTAATGAGAGCAATGACACAGGTTATTATTGTTGTTGTGTATGTCTCAAAGTTACATGAGATCAGGTTAAATATGCCTGAGTGAAGTTATGTAATATAGATTAGACTGCAATCAAGTTTTTGTTGTTTCAGACATTCCAAAAATACTTGTCATACAAGAAAGACCATAACGAGCTGCTCTACTACATCGTGCGCCAACTCACAATGGACCAATTGGCTTACATGAGAGGTCTACATAACCTAACACCGTCTTCGGTCGAAATTTCCGAACGTGACCTTATCGAGAAAGCGAAACAGTTCAACATTACAGATCTGAATCCATTCTACGGCAGTACAATTTTTAAAAACAACAACTTCATTCATGATTCCAAACGTAAGGCCATAATTTACACAATGCCCGATGAGAGGGCGCTGATTTGATTTTGTTATTTTTTTTAATAAATAAAACACTTAATATAATTTGTTTTTTTTTTTAAATGTTAAACACTGTTTTTGAAATCTGTCTGGTTCTCCAGTTAGAAACCTATTTTATCAAAAATTAGTAAATAATCAGTAAACATAACAAATACGAGTTAACGATTTTGTATTAAATTAGTCTTTGATAGTTTATGTCAACATTTTTTTATACACGTTGCATTTTTTCAGTGTTGTGACACAACTAATTTAATAATTGAATGGACTAGTTCTTAACTTGATTAAATGGTTTGGATTATAAATAAAAATAATAACATAAACTGATTGTTTTTGGATAATATTTTATAGTTCATAATCTCATTATAATTAAAATTGTGTTGTTTATGTTACATTATATATAGTGGTGATTATAACATAATAAACAGCTTGTGTGATGGGCGTAGTAAAGAGGTTTGAAAATGAAACAAAACATACAATTATTCAATAATATATTTGGACGTCAAATAAGAAAAATATATATTCCCACCATTTTACAACTATTAAAGGCATATTGGTGTGTATAAAAATATCATTTTAAACTAATTAATTCAATCTATTAAGTAAAAATCCGCCTCAACTTAATTTATAATTTAAAGAAATGCATTCAGTTAAATATATTGGAGAAGACGTCAGCTAAAATATTATTATGCCAAAATATTGCCGAGCATATGGTTCTCCTTTTATATAACTTGTTTACTCAATGTCACTTGGTCAAAATAATTGGAACTGGCAGGAAATCAGCGCGAGCGCCACCTACAAGTCAGTGGACTTATCACGAATTTTAGTCTGGCTTTCGAACCGAGTGCGCTTCAAGCGATTTGTATGGAAATTTGAGCAGCGCCACCGCGTGCGTATTTGGAACTACAATATTTTAGATACTTTTTGTTAATTTTCGAACGTCTCGATCTTTCGTTCATTTGATAGATTGTGTGTACTCGTTAATCGTTAGTAAAAATTCATGATCCAGATTGCTAACGGATCCGTTTTACTTGTGACAGCTCGATTCGAAAGCCAGACTAAATTCGTGATAAGCCCACTGGTTTTGACCGCCGTTGTTCACAATTACCAGATAAAGTAATTAATTTGTTAAACCACATATAACCTCTCTCGCCCGATATTGTTAGACAGTCATCTCCAGTATATTTAAATTCATTTTAAAAAATAATACAAATTAATAATAATTATTATTAAACCTATCCTTACGGTTTATTATTAACCTAAGCGACTTAAAAAGAAACCCCCTCACTAAATAACAAGGAATTTATTAAAATAATAATAATATAGAAACAATTTACTGAATTTCTGAGGATAATATGTAATGATGTATGATAAAAATTAATATTATAAAATCATCACTGAGTTCCAAAAACTTTATACTCAAACACTACTCAAGCTTGAAGCCTGTCAAATCCTATGGATCTGGTGACCATTTTTTAAAAATTATCTATATGTACATACAATACACTGACCCCAAACTGTCATCCTGACACCTATAGTACTCTATATAATTTGGGTTCAGGGCATTATTATATATATAATATTAAAAATAAACGAAATACGACAACATAATGCTTTACAATTGTTATAGCATTGGAGTAATCGGTCGCATTTCCTCTTAATTCTATTTCTACCCTAAATACTCAATTATTAACCTAAGCAGTACGACCAGAAAACATATAAACTGACTTTTGACACTACCCTAAGCAAAAGGATCATATGTTAAGTTCAGACATCTCAAAAAAAATTAACTATTACAACACTAACGCCATCTATCCACATCCGATGGCAATAAAGTTCCGTAAATATTATTGTCGAGTTTACAGCGATAGTACGTTACACTACAAAAGACTGAACCTCTGGAGTTATATTACTTAAAATATTAAAAGTGATTGGTAAATACTTAGTGACATTTGCAACAATCCTATTAGACAAAAATGAGATGACCAGTCCAAACATATTTCATACGACTTATATACTCTAGTTTCCTGAATCCTGATTCATCTTACTACCCTACTGGTAATGCAACCGTCATACTACCAACCAATGTGGATCATGCAAAGTGATACACTCGGCAGTCCACACCACAAAAATTATTCTTAAAGCATAGCAGACTGGTTAATGACAAAGATAATAAACATGCTATAAAGTCTCAACCAAGCATCGTTACGTACTTAAACAACACTAACGCCATCTATCCACAAACAGTCGTAATAATATTCTATAATTAAAAAAAATAACACTGTTATTTAGAGATGTTCCGACTAGTCGGCCACTAGTCGGTAAAGCCGACTATCCGGCCACTATCGTAGTCGGCGACTAATCGGTAAAAAGCGCTGACTATCCGGCTTCTTACTTTGTGTCTATTTCTCAATAAAATGCATGTGTTACTTCCTTGTAAAGAAAATATATTGATGACATTTATCAAACAAAATTAGTATCTTAATTAAAAAACAAATCAACATAATATTTAATGACATATATTGCGTGATGATATTTGAAACTATCGTCAAACTAATGAGCTGTAAAACTCAAAAAACTTTTTTTGTTATTTATATTTGTCCACATGACAGTAGTGACTGAAATTGCAGCGAATCAGCTGTAAACGAAGCATCACGGGAATCCCCTAAACCGTAGTCGGCTTATTTACAACCGACTAATCGGCTAGTCGGCCAAACTCATAATCGGCACATCTCTACTGTTATTAATAAAATGACGCGTTTGAATGAAAACATATAATTAATATAAGTGCCAAGTTAAAATCAATGATATCCCTTCTTTTGTTTTTAAGTTTTAAATTATTTAATGTTTATTATTGATCGACTAACTTAAGCACTTAAATATGGAATTAAAATTGAATTTAGTTCGTAAAAATATATACTGAATTCATCATTTCTTTCATCTAAAATTAGATAACGCTTTCCTATTTAGCTAGACAATGTTATAAAAGCTTAAATACATACAGCAATAAACTGACAACATTATGCAAAAACCATCTTTTCTTCTGTTTACGACACTATAACAATGTGTCATTCACTTCTTCTTCTTTTATCTATTAAAGCTGCCAATGTCGAGTATTCGGGCAACAGCCCAATAAGAAATAATAAAATTTTAATTCACACGTAAACCCTCATGTCAAAAAACCTAGACTCCATCACACAAACAGACTAGCGCCTATACAACAACTTCGAATAGAACAAGCACGTCGCAGAGAAATTTGAAGCGATCTTTCAGGTATGTGTGGGCGTTGGGATTGTATAGGAAGTTATAAAGGTTATAAAGAAGGTTCTACGGAAACATATACCAAGCCATAAAGGTATATATAGAAAGAGAAACGACAAGCGAGATATCTGCATCCTTTTCACACATGCTTCAACTTCTATATGATAAGAATATAGTTATCTCTTTCTAATGATTATTTCTTCCAGTGCAATCTGTATACATTTGTACTATTAAGAATAGCGCCTCAGTTAACAAAACAAACAATTACAATGTCCATAACAACTAAAAGTGGCTTTTTAGAACGAATTACAGATAAGCAATAGTAACATACGTGTATGTTGCAGCATCCGTGACGCATGTGGAATCCACGTATTCGTTCAATACAAAACTAATTAGCATATTGCGGTAAAGTGAAATGCCATTTGTCTTCGGTCGATTGATATAGAGGTGCCCTCGCTCTGACGCCTGTTGCCGTGGGGCGACTGGCCGGGTCGCAGCTCAACATCAGTTTCAACACTTGCATCTGAAAATATTCAAATTGAAATGAAATATATTTATTTTGTATGATACATTGGTACAGGGATGTAAATTAATAACATAATACAGTTTCACATGTCTCACCAATTACTTAGCAAAATAAAATAAATTAATTAATAACAGAATGTCAATTTACAATTATTCTATGTCAATCTTTCTTACATTATTTATATAGGTTATTATTTGTCAATTTGTATATATACATTAAATTATCGGCAATCGTTAAAATTCCAAAAACTCTTTAACACTATAAAAACATCTTTGCGTCAGCCAAACATACAATCTATTTTTAAAACACTTTCTGGGTAATAATTTAATATGAATCGGTAGTTTATTAAATCTTTTAATCGCCATAATATAACAGTTAGATCTGCATAATGCACTTTTACACAAAGGCATTTTAAGCTCTGTGGGATCTCTTTGACGTGACCGAGAATGTCTTACAACCTTATCAAAAAATGACGGATTATTAACTTTAACCTGTTAACCGGGGAGCTTCCTTTCTAATTAGGTAACACAGAACGGGTGCGCATTCTTCCACTAGGACGTGTCAAAACGTCACACCCGTAGACCGTCATATATATTACTATTTTTTTTATTTATACTTAAAATAAATGAAAAACTATGAAATATACCTATATTTAAGAAAATGCAATAGAAAAAAACAAAATTTGTCATTGTTTACGTTCGACGTATTTATACGTCCCGCTCGGTTAACAGGTTAACTAAAATTATGAGTTGTCTGCTCGACCCCAAAGCCAACGAAGGCGTGACGACACAATCACCTCATTATTATAATTCTCTTGAAAGTGTTTCGGGTAACCACCCTCGCGCACGCTCAACAGGCACTTGATCCTCTCCGACTCAGTATTAAAGGGTTGTAACAATTCAAAGAGTATTATTCCAAGCGAGTAAATATCAACTTTATAATTGTATGGTAGACCGCATAGCTGCTCCGGCGACATGTACAGGTGTGTGCCTGAAATTTAAGTTCATTTACATTATCTTCAGTCAGTTTCAGCCAACTTCTAAGCTGAAATGATTTACTACTATCTATTAAGCTTGCATCATTCATTGATAATTTACTGATTCATATATAGCAAATATATTTCCAAAGAAACAATCACGCTTTATTTAAAATTACGTAAATTAATAAAACTTAAATTAATCTTTCACACTGAATAATATTTATTTAATTTCTATTTAGAAAAAATAATTAAATACAATTTTCTATAAAAAAAAAACATTAGAGAGCCTTAACAGACCGCTGGCAGTTTGTAATTTTTGTGTTTATTTAAAATAAAATGTGTCTTAAAATGTTAAATTGCGTAAGATATACAGTAATACCCCGCTTTACGCGACCCCGTTATGCGCGGTTTCACTATTCAAATTTCGCGCTCAATTGTCCCGCATTACGCGAAAGAGTGCGTATAAACATAATGTAGTCATCAACTTCTCTATGGTCGCGGGAATTTCAGTTAACGCGATTTTTTCCGGAACGTATCCCTCGCGTAAAGCGGGGCATTACTGTATAAATAAATAAGTGCAATTAAATATATACTAAGTCGTTACAATAATAAAAGTAATAATCAATACAAAATCTTAAAATTTTATAATTAATTTGACCTTGAAATATAGCCTAAGTTAAAAGTTTAATATACAGTTGTTAAATCCCACCACATACATAATAGAACACATACCAACACGATAAGTGTGCCTCGTTTGCGCATTAAAGGCATCCAAAGGTGCATCCTCGTTGTCCCTGGAGTCCTCGCTTATGGTCGTCACCAGACCGAAATCGCCGACTTTGATTTTCCCGTCCGGCGCAAAGAATATATTACTGGGTTTCAAATCTCTGTGAATCAAGCCGGCCAAGTGTACATACTCCACCGCCGACACTATTTGCTTGAAGAAACTCATTGCCTGCAAATATACATTACAATGCAATACATTTTATATGTATGATTAAGTTGACATTTTTGACAAATCACAGTGCTCTAATAAAAAGCTACGGTCTATGGATGATGTACAAGAATAAAGTCAATAAAGATTTTTAATAATATTGTGCCAAGAGTGATTAAATGTAATGAAAGCCTAACACAATTTAAAAATAAATTAAAAACATCTTTGATTTTAAAATGATTTTATTCAATTGACGAACACTTTGATGATTCGAAACTGTAAATGAAGTTTAGTTAATTAATTGAAATTGTTTATTATTATTATATTGCTGTGCCCTGATCGGGTGTCGCATTGACACTAAACTGTACTAACATACTTATTACAATGTGCAATAAAGAAATTTGAATTTGAAAATAGAATATAAATTCTCTCCAAACAACTTCTCTAAAAACAAAACACTCATTTACTCTCGTACTTATAATCAATAATTTTATTCATTAACACATTTATAAACTTATCATAAATATTATGTATATTACACTAACGAAGGTTAGTCAATGGTATTTGTTCTGACTTATTATATATGTGTTATATCAACATATATCAGGATTTATACCAATTGTTTTATTCTTTCTTTATCGTACAACCTTGAATCGAGCAACAGAGACTGTCAGGCCTCTAAACCAATATCACTGAAGACTGATCTTTAATAAACATTCAAAACGAACCTTTTCCTCCCGATCTTTGTATGTACGATGCATTCTCAACCAATCGTGTAGGCTGTCTCTCAAGCACAACTGCATTTGGATATATAAATACATTTTGCACGGACTACTTTGGTTTGCATTGTCCGTCGTACTGCGAACGCACAGATCCAAAGACCAGTGACGTCTGTGACCCTTCTGAAATAAAAAAAACATTATCAAGTGACCTAGCCAGCATAGCGGGAGCGACTGTTCTCTCGTACATATACAACCTAGCTTTAACATCAGGCAGTATGGTTATACTTCACCCACCACTATAAATAAATAAATTCTTTATTGCAAAAAAAATTGTAATATTTTTCACATAGACGAGCTTAATGCGATTCAATTGAACGTTTGCGACTAAAATGTTATATATTAGGTATGGTAAGACTTTATTAATAAATATATAAATTTAATGAATGAAAACATTCCAAACGTTGCACTAAATGAACCAGTATATATAGCTGAGTGAATAAATGTATGTATATATATATAACCAAGTAGCAAACCTTTTTCTTAGCTTTACTGGGCTCAGATTCCGATCTGCTCAAACCATCATACTGTTTGACTTTCTCAATATGCTTATTATAACTTTCGTTCTTCCGCTCGGGAGTTCTGTTAGAATTATGATTGTAATCCTCACTATTTGCGAACACTATGTACGAGTCATCATTATCACCGGCGCCCAAATTCTTTGACACGTCTATATTATTTGGCAGGGTTATACTTGTGAACGGTGGTGGACTTTGTTTATCCGTCACATCTTTTGTCGCGTCACCAAATTCGATGCTAAATGAATCATTGCAGCTGAGAGACCTGTAATAAGTGTCTATTTAGTATTTGTACTATAGTGATCCATAAGCGAATCGCCTTACATCTAGGAATAAATACACATGCCATGATCTCAAACTAGAACACCTATCATAACAAGACTAACAAAAACATAAAACACCCACAACCAAAACAAATGCCTACTTTTTATATACAGTTGTATCTGGATAAGCGAGAACTAGATTAGTAAGAAAAACTCTCTAAGCGAGAATAATGGTCAGGTCCCGTCGCTTTTAACCCCGAATACCTCTGAGTGAACGTGAGAAACCTCTGTTAGAGTTATTTCAAGTACCCATTTCATATCTAGACCTCTATAAGTAAGAGTTTCCTATTCTAGACCTCTGTAAGTGAGAATATTTCAATTCAATTCAATGGAAATCTCAAAACTCGCAAATCGACTTAAGAGCCATGTTCCTCGACTTTTATTAACCTCTATAAGTGAGAGTGACTACTCCCAAACCTTCATAAGTGAGAAACCTCTATGAGCGAGAATAATATTCAGGTCCCTTGAATTATCACTTATACAGGTTCGACTGTAATATATTAAATTAATATCTGTCTCAACCGGGAATTGAACCTGGATAAGATAATAACACCTCAACTGCTGCGCCAAGTTGTCTCTTTATTCTAACCTAATTGACCGGCCACTTGAAAGTGATGCTACTACATACCTATTTCTTCTTGGTTCATTCAATTGTTTCTCATATTCCAAAGCGTCGAAACACGCGTCAACGGATTTATCCCACGGTGTCTTTTGTAAATTCAACATAACATTGTCTGGCTTCGTTATGGGCTTCGTCGCGTGCAAAGAGCGATGAGTATTGTGAGTGAGATCTTTGTTCGTCGTGTATTCCTCGTTTATAGCTACAGACACGTCTAGATCTCTGTAAAAGAAAAAATAAAAGAATCTCAATTGGATGGAGGTTTAACGAGAGTATGTACTTTGGTCCCTCAATGGCTATAGTAGAATATATGCATACAAAGAGTGCTATACACCAGGCTACTATAAAAAAGGCTTGATTTCATCCGATGTCAATAACAATCACTAATCATATCTTACATAATATAACAAAGTTATAATAATTTTCTTGACATATAACATAAAGAATAATAAATTCTCCGTTAAAAAAAAAATCTACAAGATTAACTGTCAGAGAATATAACTAATTGTTTCAGAGGTTACTTTGTTATAATCATCAGGACACGTGAAGTGGCGAAATGCGTCGAGATAAGTTATTGCATGTCGGTGGAGGTTATTTTCCTTCATCAACCTAATGTAGCGGGAATTATAAGCAAAATAATTTCTTTTGTCAGAGAATATATCTGAGAGCAACCAACTTAACAACTTGCTACTATATGACATCATACCTCATCCAAACAGCGTCCCTCTGTTCTTGCCAATTGGGCGGGGGCTCCTCCAACCACGCGTTGAAATATCTCACTATATGCTCATGTTCTAATTTAGCTAATGCACGTACTTCCCGTAAGACACGTTCGCGCTTAGATTCCCTAAAAAACATTAACTATGTAGTATCTTCTCTTAACGCCAGTAGATGGCGCTTCCAATTTCCAATTACACAATAACTAACGACATGATCGGATTAAATTGTGACATAGCATATTAGCCATTGCTATATAGCTTACTATCAGTATAAATGTATACAAAGACCAAGTTTATTCATCATCCATCATCACTAAGCTTGACTAAGTGCAAAAACTCACCTCCTGGGCAGCGTAATACGTTTAACGGCATAAGAGCGATGGTCAATCTTATTCTTCGCCTCAAATACCACACCGAATCCACCCCTTCCTAAGCACCGGAGCGGCTCAAAGTCATTCTCGTACCGTCCGCTGTAATCTAACATCGTATGCGATGGCGGGCGCTCGTAATGACGCTCTACTACTATGACATCTTGATTAATTGGCAACGGAGTCGGCGGACGGAATCTGAAGCAAGACAAGAGCCTTTCATTAAGTCATTATAGCCTTCTAACAAATTTAAATTTCAGATAGAATTTAATATAATTAACCACTTTTCTTACAATATAAATCTAAAAATATAAACTATATCTTTGTTGGCGAGTCCTGGACCCTTGGAAGCGTAATTTATACTAATATTATAAAGAGGTAAGATTTGTATTTTAAATGTTAAAAACTACTAAACCGATTTCAAAAATTCTTCCACCATTTGAATGCTACATTATCACTGATCAATATAGGCTATATAAATTACAGGTTAAAAAAATAGGAATCCTTACTAAAGCTACAATAATGTAACCCAAAGGTTGCCAAAAATTGCCATAAAAGGCAGGGATCGTTGAAATATGAAACATCATTAAACTTTATATCTTCATTACTACGCGAACGAAGTTGGGGGCAACAGCTAGTATTTGTATAAATTGGTTTATAAAGGGTGAAGGCGGGTGGCAGTTTATTTACTTAATTTTTTATGTAAGTATATAATAGCAATTTTATAGGAATGTGTATTTTGTAAATGTTTACATAGGACTGACATAGTCATTCACAATTAAGGTCCTAAATAATAGATTATATATACATACCTATGAATTTTCTGCTAGTTAAACTTAGGGAGATGTGATGCGGCACACAGTGAGGGGAAATAAAATAAATAGTACAAACCTTGGAGCAAAAAATCTAGGCCAAATCATCAAATTCATAAGCAAAGCTGAACTGACAGCAATTAAGACAACTTCTTTCCACCAATACCATAGAGAATAGACGTGCACATGCATATGTAATTGATGATTGTCATCCTCTGATTGGTTGGGAGGCAATATATCCGGTTTGTCTATGTCTTCCTCTGTCACTTGTATGGCCTGATCACATTTCTCTTCTAGATAGAGAAAAAAGCCATGATTACCTGAAACATTTAAATTAGTAATACATAGCAATGTGTGAAGAGGATAGATTAATGGTCTGCTCATAAGTGTGAATGAGTAAGCGATACTTTTATCATACACTACTTTAAAATAAATAAACAGCATAGGTAATTAGTTGTTTCAGGCGTTACTTTGCGGAAATCCATATTAAATGAAATTAGTTAAAATTATTTTGCTTACAATTCCCGCTACAACACTCAGTAATTTGTCTCGACGCGTTTCGCCACTTCACGTGGCATCATCAGGATACGTGCGGTCGCTTCGGCTTGCGCGTCGAGACAAATTACTGAGTGTTGTAGCGGGAATTGTAAGCAAAATAATTTTAACTAATTTCATTTAACAGCATAGGTTCAAGTATTAGAGGTAACAGGGGTTTCAAACGTGTTACGTAACATTGTTTTTTTTTAAATAAAAGAATAGGGAATTAAAATCTCCTAAGTTAACAATCCTTTTCGCTTATGTTTCGGGAAATCCCTCGAATGTATTGTACGTCATTTTTATTTTGTTTTCGTGGTCAGTATTCGTCAGTATTTTAAACACGTGATGCGCATATGTGACTGTTGTGACTTTTATAGGTAAAAATGCTCATTTGGGAGGGGGAGGGGGGTACATAACACCGTTACAACACGTTACATTTCAAAAATCTTCAAGAATTGCGTTACGTCATACTTGAACGCTCCCATATGTCCATAAGGTTTCAGAGTCTCACCAGTCTGTCCATCATCATATAATGCAATAAGTGATATTGCATTGGTGTCAGCACCAGGCGCTTGCTGTATAGCAGTATTAGGGCCCGAGATTAATGGACGAGTAAATTTTAACTTCCAAGGCATCGGTTTAGTAGCTACAGCGGTCTTTGTTCTTTTAAGCGTTGAACTTCCTTCTTGGACATAGAGCTGAAATCCAATCGATTGATTTAACACATTGAAATATATTTATAGAAGACTCGGCCATCCAACCTTACCTGTTGATTATGTAATCCTATATAGAGTGACGGCGGACTGGTTTGGACAAATGTTTCTGTGCTAAGGGACTTTGTCGCTGACCATAATATGTCGATGTTCTGCAATGATCCTCCATTCAATCTCCAAATACCCGCGACAGGGGCGTCTAACTGTAAATGGGAAATTAGGTAAATAAACACAAGTATACATAGAACAGTCAAGTCTAATAATAGAATTTTGAAGGCCAAACAAATATGTAGTTTAAAATGCAGGCATATTGAAAATGTATGCATCTTTCCAATTTACTTGAGGCTTGTAATCCTATCAATTAAAGTTGCTCAGGTCCGTGAGTGTTCCAGAAATTGATAATCAAAAGAAAACTGATTATACAAACTTGCAACATAAGCTACTCTAGCAAAGACTGTGACTACTAACAGACAAATAAAGCTATTACTAGACTCTTGCGGCTCCACTCCCGACCGACAGATGGCGCTGCATAATCAAGATTACATATTAAATATAATAAGGGTACAATTGTTGTTGTACCTTATGTTGCCATATTAACATGCGTGTATTTTGATCTCTGACAGCGACCACCCCTTCCGGCACAGCAACGTCAATACTATAATCAATCTTAGTGGGTGGAGTTAAAGTCTCACACTCACGTCTGTTACTTATCGCTAATTGGTTCTCGGCTGCACTGAAGTTCCATCTGGAACAAAAAACTCACGAAAATAAATAAAGAGAAAAACAGCAGAAACAAAAGAAATACATGCAAGAATATCAATTGTTTTTTATTATTATTATTAAATGAATCATTATTTGCGTACTCCTATTATTCATAGTAGGCATCACACACCCTCTGGAGTTAAGCGCGGTCCTTGGGAGAAGACAACTGTTACCACAGAGAGGCTAATTTCAGGAGACGAAAGTCCAACTTCTAAGCGGATCCTTAAATGCAACTAGGTCTAGGACTTCATGGGTGTAAGCTTGAAAGTAGTGGTACTACCTTCGGATGGCATGTAATCAGTGGCAGTAGATGTAATCCCATAGAAGTAACGGAATATTAAAGCTGGATGGGCTTGGATGGACTTAAAACCATTTAAATCCCTTAAACAATATGAAACATACTTCTCCACACCGGTCCTGGGCTCCAAAGCTCTCACAACATTACTATTCCTCCTAACCACCAGCACATCTCTACCAAGTCCAGCAGTCTGTTCCTCACTATTACAACCGCTGGAACCACATTGATATATTACTGTACCACTATGAACATCTATTCCCATCCATTGTGATTCCTTTGATCCTGAAAAGAATAATTAAATTGGTTATTATTGAAATTGTATAATGTGTGATTTAACAGTTACTAGCGCCATCTATTGGTGATTTCATTTGACAAGATTAGTTGATAAATGATGACAATATTTAGTTGTGAAATATAGGGTTACATAACAAATGTACTATTATAAACAAAACCCACCAGCTATAACCAGATCGTCAGAATATTTATAAGATGAAAACAATAATTGTTCAGCATCAAAAGGTAAAGGCTCAATTGTGTCACCGCTTAAACTGTATAAGCTCCCTCTAAGTGATGGTACCAAACGTACCCACTTCCCGCCAGATGTTAGCTGAAAAAGCAAAATTATTACTAAATATGCCTGAAGTCTCTAAGTCTGATAATAAATATATATAACACCCAAGCCTGATATAAATATCTACATTTTAATAGTGATATATCTAAACAAATTATATGATTTAGGTAATTTGACAAACTTTAACCTTTTCACACTCTTGGCCACATATGTGGACATTTAGTTTTTTAAAATAATTATAATCACTATCAATACAATATAATTATGTATTTAAAAGAATTGACATAGATGCATTCTCCTAAATGACAAAATACAAGAAACATCTAGATTCAAACTATCATTACTAAATAATTCTTTTTTTTCCCCTTAAATTTACTAGATTCCTATTTTTTATTATTATGTAACATCTATGTATTTTTGTAATTTTATTAGAAGTGCTATCTATCCCTTTATCATCTTGAGCATGCCATACTAACCAATTATTAAAATTTCATTTAGTTTGTATAATAGTAGTCCTTTTTATAATATGTAGTCCCAAAGCAATTTTACAGGTAGGCTTTATAAATAAATAAATAACAAAAATTTGATAACAAACTACAGAATCTTTCAAATAAGAGAAGTATTTTTTTTTGTTTAGCTGCACTGGCAATGGTTATTACGTTATCAAATTTAAAGACATATCTTTGCCAACAAACTCAGTGCAATAAGTAATGCATGTTTGGCTTTCTGCAAGAAGGTCAATATATTGTAAAATATGAAATTGTTTTGAGATTTTTTTTGTTTAATTATTGACATTGGTAGGTTATTATTATTTTTATGTTATTTAGACTTGACATTTTATTATTAATATTATTGTATTTTGTAATTGACTCCTCCTTGCATGGTGTATTGGAATTGATTGTAAGACCATGTGACTGTGCTTAACACTAGAAAGACCAACACCGTCAATTTGACGGCACGGCGATTTCATTCTTAAATATTATACAAACTATGTTTTTGTTTCTTATCGTATTTTATTGCTTTTTCTAATTTGTTATTGTCAGCTTAAATCCATATAAAAAACCATTATTATATTTGTGGTATATGAGATTCCTTTACGTCAATGTGACGGCAGCGATATTCTTATAGTAAACAAAATTGACGGCTGCGGTCTTTAAAGGTATAGTATGCAGCCCGACACTTCTAGTGTTAAATAAATATTTTCCACCATTCAAAAAATCATTCCTGAGGAGATTACTATGGCTTACTATCGCGTTTATTGTTACATGACTCATTGTTCCAGATCGTAACAGTTAGAGGGAAGCATAGAATTACCTCCACATGATGTAAGGTTGATGTGAGCAGCGGTTGAGTCTGCAAATCCCATACTATATTACCGGTATTCGTGTTAAATGCTGTAATTGCCCCGTCCAAGGTACTCACTATCATCAAGCTGTAAACATAATATAGATTAAGAATTCTGTCATCAGTCTTAGATCTGTATTAAATTTTATTCTACTTATTAACTACAGTAGAACCTCGACAACATAATAACCAAGTCCAAAACCTCTTCTACTTAAAATATGAACCCTCTATAACTTAAACAAATAATTTGGGCAATTGTTGTAGAAAGTGTGAACTGTTTGAAACAGAAAAAAATAATACTTTTTTATGTCAATTAAAATAAACTTGAATAATGCACCTTTAAACCTAAAATAAAGTACGTATGTACATAATAACATTCCAAAGTTTCATTTGCATTCAACTTTCTATAATTCCTAAACAAAGCTCATAAATGGACCTCCGTAAGTAAGAATATAAACTAATAAAAACTCCTTAACTTAAACCCTTAGTAAGTAAAAACCTCAATAACTCAAATTATTTAACATTTCCCTTGGTCTATCTTGATTTATCTTATCAAGGTTCTACTGTATAATAAAGAGTGAAAGAATGGATTAGTGATTTGAGTGTCAATATAATTATAAACATCTACCCATCAGGAAAAACAACCTTTTTATGATGTTAACCAGCTTATTAGCAAGTGGGTTTGGATGTATTTTGATCATGCTAAGGTGGTCTTCTTAAATCAATTTTCTAACTATCTTTAATCTCTATGGCTATTAAGCCCACTTTAACCACAGAGCTGCAAAACCTTGTAAATGTCGGATTATAATATCCCAAACAAATTAGATAGTAAAATACTAGCAAATTTTAGTTGTTTTTATATAAATAAAAATTCCACAAATTTATACAGCAATGAAAAGAAAGATCTTAAGTAATACAATTATAAATATGGTACTTCGAAAAATTAACTAGAATGCTATAGCATGCTAAATAAAGATTAAGAACAAAGTTTAAATAATAACTGTTTTTTCAAATTAGAATTTCAATAAAAATCTGTGTGAAAAGTATTTATCTTTGAAACAAATACTTAGATAATAATGTCTATCAATCTTGTAATTAAAGATTGCTTTGAAAGGACAAATCCAGTTCTAAATTAATGATTTATTTACTGTAACAATATATTTTGTGCAGCTTATATTGCGTTTATTTAAATTACTGGTCACGCCGATACTTGTTTGAGTAAATAAGGCGGAAATATGCATTAGGCTATAATGAAATATGTATACTTTAGTGTTTGCTAAATCTGCATTTATAATTAGAAACAGCACTTTTTTATGTTAAGCATGAGTCAGAATATTATATAACGTGTTAAGGTAACACTTGTTTTAAATAACCCCCATTAAAGCATTATGAGTCATAGGTACAAGTAATAACATTATAAAATTGAGTGAAAGCAAAAATCAAGGTCACACTTAATTAGATTAACAATTTCATGAATAAACATAACTATTTAGAAATATAATTCACTCATAAAATTAATTTACGAACGATTACAAAAGTTTTTATTTGTTATTTACATAATATGTTGTTAACTTTGAAAGTTTATTTTCGATATGTTTTTGTTTATAATAAAATAACTTATTAGACTCTGGGAAAAATATGTCAAAAAATAACTAGTTTACGCACTCATTTGTAGATGTAGTACCAGTAGTCGTGTCCGGATTACAGAATGGTAATTGTTGAATACGTTCGGCGTGAAGATAAGACGCCAAACTAACATAAATAAATATAGCCTTCAAAGAAATCACACGCCAATACCATGCCGACATTTTATATAAACAAATTCATAATAGAACATTTCAAATGGTATAGTAACATCTAAACTATATTGCGAAATGCAAAATAAATAAAAACAGAAAAACAAGTCGAGAGAAGAATGACGTTTCGATAAACTGCCAAATAATCTGTCAAAATAAGACGCGTTCATTTTTTTCCAAAATTTTCAAAAGTTACTTCTATTTATAGATATTATTTTCTTAATCACCAATTCGCGAGAGTAATAATTTTTATTGAGAACATAATTTTGTGGCCTAAAACTAAAGACTTTCTTTAAGAAATATAATTGATTGATTGAAATGAATTGGCTCATGGCCCTTGTGCTGGCGCTTTGAATTAGTTGAACAAGGTACGTAAGTATAGAAATTGATTTAAAATAAAAAACTAAGCGGTTTTAACATTTCGTTAAATTTTATTAACAAATCCGCCACATTAGTTATTTTAAATTGATTATGACAAAGATAATTAAATTCTGGCAATAGCAAGTTCTTATAATGCCATAATTTAAAAAAAAACTTGCCGTGGGTGCGTGCGTGCCGTGGTCATTATTTTCACTTGCTTTTGGGTTCTTGGAGTAGTTTGTTCGAGCTTGTAGTTTCGTCTTATAATTGTAAAGAATAAGTCTTGGAAAATGACTGTGGGCACATACAATCGGCATCAATTAGAGAAGAAGAGGTAAGTGTTTTTTCTAGAAAGTCCCATTGTGGGTATATTTTAAATAAATAATTTCTCTATATTAATTTGTATTGCTCTGTTATAGGCAGGCATCGTTGGCCGAATCCTTTCCGCAGGGCATTCGTTGCCAGAAATGTTTAGAATATGGACATTGGAGTTACCAGTGCAAAGGAAAGCGTAAGGTTTTGGTTCGTCCATCCCGGAGCCAAATCATGAAGAAAGCTCTGAAGCCATCTACAGCAGGCAGCACGTTAGTTAAATAATTATTTTACACTTCACAACCACACCTATTTTCTTTAAATCTTTGTTCTTTTTTTGAAAAAACTGCGACGCGCTTTGCGTTCTTATTTGAAGGTTAGAATATTTAACAATTCCACTTTTAAACTTATATTAAGTATGATTAATGCATTCTATTAAAGAAACGTGAGTTTTAAACTATATGAATCTACCTACCTCGTATAAAAATAATTTGAATAAAACATTATTGCAGCAAAAACGTGGAGTGCAAAGGTGGATCTTGCAAAATGGCTGCCAAGAAAAAGAAGCGTAATGAGTCTTTATCCTCATCAAGTTGCAGTGACTCAGATAGCTCGTCTGACAGTGACTCAGATTCAGATAGCGACTCTGATAGCGAGAGTGGCTCCGGGAGTTCCAGTGATGGCAGTTCCAACAGATCTTCAGAGAGTGATTAAGGTTTAACATTAGAATAAGCAATGTTTTATTTCTGATTACTTTTTGAGGTAGGAATGGAATTTTTAATGTTATTGTGTAAGAAGTCAAGATAGAATGTGGTATGTTAAAATAAAAGTGAGTTACTTCCGCCTTTTTAAATACATCAACGTACTCACTCATTAAAGTTTTTAACTATAAATAAGTTTAAAGTAAATTATCAGAAATAAAACATTTACTTTACTCATGAGAGGGTAAGTAAGAAATTTTTATAACATTTTTTAAATATAAATATTAGCCTTGTCAAGCCCCTGGTGGGTCCCAAAGAATATTCAGTTTATTTAAATATCTTCACATCTGATGATACTGGCACTTGTCGACTTTAAAAACTTGTTTTCTGACCAGCTATCAGAAACTTGAGTTTTTTACTAAGAAAATTGAAAAAAGAATTTCACCTGTAAAACAGTAGCGCTCAGTTGACATTGTCGTATGAATGCCCTAAATGGTTCTAGTATTTAAAAAGTGTTACTATAGCATAAAATTCATATTTCCCATACAAGACCTATAACTGATAAAATGCCTCCTTAGGCATTGAGGCCAGTATTTATATGTATCTACCTATAGCATCTATGAATATAAAAAAAAACAAAATGTAGTTGACTGACTCTACCTTTTGTGTGATTTAATTTATTATTTTAATATATATAGATTGAATAATTTCTTTATTTTTGTAAAAAGTTAGCTCATGCAATGTGATATGAATATTTTTATTGTTAGTTTAGGATTAAACTTCCATTGATTGCTAAGAGTTTAAGTCTCAATTTAGATAATTGAATTGTTATTGTCTCGGGGTATGTAGTTAAACAGACCCTTCACATTAAGGTGGACATGATAGATATGACAGAGCGAATATAATTCATAAAAAGCTAGACTATATACCATGGATAAAGTACAATTTAGTATTGTTGATATTATTTGCAATGATTTTCAACTAATTTCAGATTTACAACTTGCAATTGTGTTAATTTTCTATTATTTTAGTCTACCCTCAACTTCAGTGATGTTAATCGAAACATTGGGTTCAAATAATAGTAAGCATGAAGGTAGGTCTCGTAAAGTTGTTGATATTTTTTCAATCTTGTTAGTGAATAATCTAAGACAACAGTGTAATTAAAGTTTAATAAAAACATCCGCTTAATGTAATACTACCCCAGATTAAGATAATCTGTCTAGTTGTCTAAAATTGTGATTTAATTAGTTCTTATCAGTTAGTAAGGTTTTATTGAATTGCATGATCTATCTTTGGTTGTACTTTTAGAATTTTTCGGACAGAGTCCTTTTTTTATTGGGTGTTATTTGACTTGAAGTTGTAGACGCCCGATATTAAATTGTAGATTGACTATGGAATTCTCTATGTTTTGTTTAGTGTGACGTAATAAATTCTTATGTATGTAATATTTGAAAAAATAAACAGAGTAATGTTAATTTATATTATTGTTTTTCTTTTCCTAAAAATCATTTATATCACTTTTTATTATAATAATAATAATTTTAAAGTGCTCTGGGGAGAAATGAGTAAAAATATAAAGCCGCGTCTCCTGCTCCTGTGTCTTCCAAACATTAGACAAAAACATCGAAACATTGGGGCGTGGCCGTACACATATTTGTATTCATACACAATGTTTTTTGTTTTGCGTGTTCCACGGAAAGCAAAAACATTGTGTAGGCCACGCCCCAATGTTTCGATGTTTTTGTCTAATGTTTGGAAGACACAGGAGCAGGAGACGCGGCTTTAGACACTAAATATATATCTACCTACATGTGGAGACTTTTTCTAATAAAAATAAAACAGGCACAGACTCAATACATAAATCAAAACGATTTCTTTGTTAAATAGCATTTAATGAATATACATTTTAATGATTTTATCACTAACTAATACTTTATTGCATTTAAAAATTATTAATAACATACACACAAATATTGTCATCTTAAACAATTAATATAAAAAATATACTCTTATCACATTAAAATAATATAAGAATTATTATCACTATTATACAAGTGATCATAAAAACTGGTCAATAATTATAATCTAAAGATATACTTCAGGATCTTTATAGTCGGGAGTCACAATAAAATGCAGTTCTAAAAACCCCCTTGACTTCCTTGGATTTCTCAAAATACACAACTTTTATCTAGTCTACAGAAATTGTTTCTAAACTTAACGCAGTAAAGATAAAGTCTAATAATACAAAAAATATTTTCCTACTTTTAAACTGGGAGTAAAATAGCACTTTCAAACTTGGCTCTTATTGTCCTGAAAGCTATGACTCGTGTGGTTATTTTGTAAAAACCCTGGAGTTTTCCCTTCTTTAACAATTCTTAGTGCTTGCAGTACTCTAGCGGTATCCAATTCTTTTTCAGTAGCCACGAGATGGTCTAGACAAATTTCAGCCATCCTAGAGTTAAACTGCTCTATGACCTTAACTCTATAGTCTATGGTAGTAGCAACAGGATTGGCTATTAAACACAAATATTCTAAGCAGGGCAGTTTGCATATATGCTGTATCTCTTCAATGTCTTCTATTAAATTGCAGCTTAAATCTAGATTTTCTAAAGAGAAGAGACGAGAGAAGCCTTGAAGGGACGAAACCTTGTTTTGTGATAAATCAATTTTAACTATATTACCAATCTTTGAATGCCAATTTTCACATATAGAGAAGTTGTTCATTGATAAATTTAAATATCGCAACTCGTGGAGGGAGGATATATCACAGAGGTCGCTTAGTTTATTAGAAGGTAGACTCAGAGTCTGTAGTTTAGGAACCAGCTTTATGGCCCAGTCGATATTTTCTATATTATTGCTTGCGTAGTTTATAACTGATAATTTATTCCATTTCTGAAACAGAAAAGTAATCATTACCTATTATTATTATTAATACCTTTAACAGTTTATCTAATAGAAATACTCAGAAGTAAGGTGGTTCAAACTCTTCCACAAAGAGCTGAGATCCATACTGTTACGAACTCTTTTTTATTTATGTTTTTACTTTTTATAAAGAATAGTCACATTTTGATATATCCGTCTGTTAGTGTTTTAACTGAAAAACAGACCATCTATTGCTACGATACCGGCTCTAGATTGCATACATCACACATACTAACCACTGTATCAGCAATACTGGATGGGTCTTTATGTAATATATCGACAAGCAGGAATTCATTCAAGGACATCACACCTGCCTGAAGTATAGATAGACTTTGAAGAGATTCTCGTAATGTACCTGTAATTAAAACATTTGCAATACTACTACTACTGAGGACACACATTCTTTCAATAATTGTAAGCTATATGAATATGTTTATAGCACCATGTATACTAACAAACCATTTGTTACCACCAATACAATTTGAATCTTTCACGTTATATAACGTTATATACGTTTTCATAGTTCGCTAAAAGCTTTAGGAAAAAAAAACAGAAGAGATTAGAAAATTTGTAATAACATGCAATGCTTGTCTCAAATTTCTGTATTGAATCGCATTCTACCCTATAATATCTTCATTTTAAACTTGTTCATATATAACTTTGTAAATAGATAAATAATAAGTAAAAAATCCCTAACTGTTATGTTACTGTCTGCCCCGAATGATCATTTTGGTGTAGACAGTAAATATATGGCTGTGGATAGTAGTAAAAAACTTGAATCTGAAATATCATGTAAAGTAATTCAACAGTGTGATTTTTAGAATACAATACATAAAGAATATATTCAATAAAATTCTTACCAACACCCTGTATACATCCCATAGGAACACCAAGAATAGTTAATTCTTGCAACGTTTTGAATGGTACCAAATCAAACAATAAATTGTTAGGAATAATATTACTATTTCCGAGTGCCTCATAACTTCCTTCTACGTTTAGTAAACGCAATTGTGAACAAAAGTCTAGTATGTGGGAGAAGTCATACATTTTATCTTGCTTTTCTGTTGTCGGACATGGAATTTTTAATCTTTCACTTATTGAGTGGAGCTGAAAAAAAATTATACAATTAGCTTAAAAACTTACAGCCTATTTTAGCTTATTGTTAATTTTATAGCCTACATGGAGACATAGCAACTAAGATAGCTGTATAGCTTTAGAAATAGATTAAAATATTCAAAATAAATGTGATAGTAAGTTGCCAGTGGATGCTGTTCGTCTCTATACAATTTGACAACAAAATAATATAATATTTCCTATTGTAATGTTTATTAGTGAATAACAAAGGCACCTATAGGTTTTCATGATTGACATTGTATACAATAAACCATTTCCAAAAGTAATATGTGCATGTACAGTAACAAGATTACCTCTATTGGTGTAAACTTATATGATTTTTCATTTTCCAATAACTTGTCACCTTCTAAAAAGAATTTCTTAGCCAAAACTTGTAAAATGTAGAAGATATCATATAAATGAAAATCCAGGAATGTCGCTAAGATTGTGGGCATCGTCAATCTCAAGTAATTAAAAACATTTTGTAAATAGGAGCAGAGAGCTTCACGTCTTTGTTCAATAAACTTTGCTGTTTTGTTTCGAATAACTTTTTTTGGCGGGAGCAATTCTTTTGCGACTGCATAGTCTGATACTAATTTCTCATGAAGTTCCACGAAGTCACTGTAACGATGAAACACGCTCCACTGCACAGAGCCCACTTTAACAGTAATTTTGTAGTAGGTTACATTTTCTTTAGTACAAGTTTCATTTACACTTAAACTACTATCTTCTTTGTGATTTATGAACGTTGACATATTTATATAAAAAGGACGCACATTTGTTATATGCTATGTTATACGTGCAGGGACATGCGTTGTCATATTATAATGATATAAAATTTGATGATTCGGCCCCCTCGTGATGCAATACAAACTTTAATGACAAGACTTGACAGATGCCAATCCGTTCAGAAGTATAGTCTTCTCAAACATATCAAACTCGTTCAAAAACATGCAGTCATTGGTAAATGTAAAAATATTCCAAGCGGGGTCTTCATTATAATTAAAAAATAAATAAAACAGTAAAAGTAATACAGCACTCTGGCCAATTTTTTATTAAATGTCAATATTTTAAAACACCAATAACATCCAAGGAATAAAATCGTACAGAGTTAATTTATTGATTAATTGGTAACATCAAATCACTACACACATAATATCATATAAATAAAAAGTTTATCTGAAACTGCAAACAATTGCAACTTGTAAAATTTTAACTATTATTTCTTTGATTTTAAAATGTTGCAAATATAATGGAGCCTTGAAAATCATGTAATCGATGTGCAGGACATAAAAAATTATAAATAGGAGCTCAAATTACAAGTTAGCAACTAATATTTTTATAATTTCTAAAATAAATATAATAAAATGGACGGACAAGGATTCCAGAAAAATGAACATTTTGATAAAAAAAAAATTGTGCTGAAGGCAATAGATACGGCCAAGCGAATTAATGCATGACTCATTCAGTTTATAATTTTGTATTACAATGTCAAAACCTTTAGAGCCTTTATTTCTAAGTTCTAGGTAGGCCATGAATCAGTTTGCTTGACTGTACTCAAAACAGTTACGGCGGCTTCTAGTCCTTGCTTAATAATTACAAATGTGCAATCAACTCCTACAAAAAATTTAAAAATATATTTCTAAATAAAAAGAACATAGCTCAAAAAATATTAATGAAAACAAATAATAACAAATAAAAAACAATTCAATCATTTTAGATAATAAAAATTGTGTTAAAAAACATTTTTTTACTATTACCTAATTTAAAAAATAGCAAAGTGAGGATACATATACATGCAAAAAATAAATATTATAAAAAGTGGTTCATCAAAGAAAAAAAATATAAGCTAAAATCGTTCAGTTGAATATTCTAGACACTAGAACAAAGTTATTTTTTTAAGCAATATTTACAACAGCTCATTTGCGACAGCGCCGTGTTATCTGCTCAAAATGACATTTTGGAATACTGTATTAAAATAAATAAAGTAAACGTCTGAACGCAACTTAATTTTAAAATTAGAACCAGAGTATTTTCATTTTGACGTTAGGCGTAAAATTAAGCCTCACTTTTATATTATCAGTAAAAAAATAATGAATTGTCGATACTTGTCGCAATAAAATATCCAAGGAAAAAAGAAAATGCGCGACCGTCCACTAAGAAATCTGCATCAGAATTCCGTCCTCATTGGCTGAAATACATTGTGTCCCAATTCTGACATCAAAGGTCGAGTCAGGAAAGAAAACCAACTTATTTCTTTGACTATTTTATTACAACTAACAATGATAATTCCTTCTTTTTTACTAGTAATTAAAAAATATAAAAACTGAGTTTGATCGCCAACATAAGTAATTAAAACACACGCAAGCGTATGATATATTCTAGAAATGTTTTTGCTCTTGATAGAATACGTTTATTTACCTACTTATTTTAAAACAAATGGAACGCAACAGTGTCGCATCCAATTTGCTTCACCCTTTGAGCAATGAGCACAGAATTCGTTTAACGTCTCTTTTCTAGTACACAATATCTAAAGAATCTAGCTAGAATCATAATAGATAACACAAAAATGCAGTAATAAAATCATGTCAAGATAAAAAAAGCATAAAAAATTGAAACAGGCAAAATATTCTCCTTAAAAATTATAAATTATTCTCTAAAAGTTTTTAAAGTTTTTGAACATTCAACAATCACAGTTCAAAATTTCACAAATGGCAAAGTCTTATTGGACCAGACCCGAACTATCAATTGCATTGAAAATATGATACCTTATATATATAAATATATATTACAGTGCAACCTTAATATAACGATACTGAAGGGAATCAGAAAATAATTCGCTATATCAAGTAATTTGTTATACAGAGGTTAGGTTAGTCTACGATTCGTTTTAACAAGGTTAAAAGAAATATTAATCTCAGCTTTACGTACATACTAATCTGCTTTCACTGTTATAGCGAACGATTTCGTTAAATAGAGGTAAATAATACTTTCTTTTTGTATTTCTAAAGATTAAGAATTCGTTATAAAGAGGTATATTTTGCATTAACTCTTACCTTAATATCGTTCGAGGGTCGTTACTTTAAGGTTACTCTGTATTACTAGTTTCATGTGGAGGCGATGCTTTCTTAGACTACTTCTCTGTGGAAGCTTTCACTATGTTCATAGACATTAGTCTAGTTAATAATATATAGTTAATAAATAACAAAACGATAGCTAAACTAATATAAATAACATAAGAAATATTTTGCATAACAAGAAAACAATTGATGGTCTAGGTCTTAGACTCTAGGACATACAATAAATTCAATTTTCACTTACTCTTAAGTTTTTAAAATAAATTATTTAAAAAAAAACATTCTACTAACAACTAATTAGAACTAAACTAATTTTACATTAATTCACGTACAATCTATTAAAATACAACACTTTTCACTACTAAGTTATATTATACAGGGAACGTTATATTTTCGATATGTGATACTAAAATACACAAGAAAACGTAACAAGTGTGCCGGACGTTACGAACACAATGAGTTAAATACATAAAATATTAATGAAAACTAAAAATTTAAACTAAACGTTATACTGGGCTGCGTTTGACTCCAATTCTGTAGGTATAAAATGATCCTTACAATTCAGTACAGACACGAAATTTTTATATTCACAAAAACCCGTCACAATAATAAAAACAACGAATAGTACATTAGCTTTTACATAATCAGATAATACAATACTTTACCACAAATTATCGTCTCACAACAAACAAGTAATTACAAGTAGACAAAACGAAACACTTACAACATAGTATCACTAACAGAAATTTGAACATCACGCACACTTTCGTAACGGACACGGTAGCACCGTCCCGGCACGGATTCCAGTCATAAACCGACCGCTTTCAAATAAACTTCGTCTTCATAATAATCGGCCGACAACCTCAGAGCATGCTCTTCAGCCAGAGACGCCATTTCCTTCAGCCATTCGTCCAAAATGATACTGTTCAAAATAGCACGCACCATTATCGACCCACTCCAAAAAGGCTCCTCTGTGAAGCAGTAAGTTTTGGCAACCGGTGTTGCTACCCGATTTTCTGTGTTCGAAGCTAAAAAAAATAGTTGTTTTAAAATCCAACTTCCAAATTGTTGAAATGGCAACACAATTATTTTTGTCTATGGTATAGTGTAAAGGTTTCCGTTTGAGAAGAGTAGCACCATATATGTATCGTGATATATTAGTGATTAAAAAAATATGCTAAGAAGCTTTTTGTTTCGCTGCCAACCTTATTCAACACAAATAATATATGTAAATTATAGTTTATATGTTAAGACTGTAGAGATCCAATTCAAAAACTTCTTTTTAATAACATCGCACTAGGAATCTCTGCCTAATGACTGTAGAAACCATCAACATAAGCTATAACTTACAATTAGACAACCTCCTTCCAAACATGGATGAAATACTGTCAGATAAACTCCTGCGTTTGGCTTCTGCGCGTTTTGATTCGGCATCTTCTTTGCAAGTACATTTCTTTTCTAATAAAATCCAATATTTTACACAATAAATTCATAATTCAGGTAAAATTACTTATTCAGACTGAAAAGTGCAGATGTATAAGCCGACGTGGATACGTACCCTCGTTGACAACCACCCGTGGATTCACAAGTGACATTTCCCGCCGTATGAGATATACTCGGGCTTGGTCGACCGTTTTATTGGGATTGCTCACAAAATCTGTCAAAAGGTCGATTTCCTTCCTCGAATTGCTTAGAATCTGCAAAACGAATTGTTTTTTCTTATTAGTAATAATAACATTATATGCATTTTAAGATGTACAAGATTAGCCCATTGTTATTGTATTGGTTCACATAATATAGTGAAACAGGTCAGAGGGTTATAAGTATTTATCCTTGTTGGAGTACCACAATATTTAGAACGACCGTGGCCTAGTGGTTGAGGGTGCAGACTCGCGGTCGACAGACCCCGTGTTCGAATCTCTCAAAATTAAGCCGGTACCAATGTAACTTTATTATATGTACTTTGGTCGCTCAATGCCTATAGTATAATAATATAGGCACACAAAGAAACAATATCTTCAAAGCTTCAAACCATTCTGAGCTATCAAAACGAAGCATATAGTCAGGTAAGTATAGCTACATTCACTTCTACCTACAAACCCACATGAAACTAACAAATAGATGGCATTAAGCAAATATAATTCTCCATCTAAAGATAATTTTGTTTTAAACCTTTAATCAATGGTTTCTGAGATACTCAATACAACAACAAAGAATGCACAGTAACAAATTTAAATAACACTTGTAAAATTACAATTAGCAGATTATAATTACTCACTTGAAATAAGGAAGGCACATTCGCCTCCAACATAAAGCCTTTATTGATCAATAAAATGGTTAAAAGTGGTGTCGGAAATGCGACCAACTTCGATATGATACCAGACACTATAACGTTCATAGTAACATCACCGCTCAATATGTTAGCAGCCTTCCTCAATAACCAACTCAACAGCGGACCTGCAATTTAAATACATACATTACACGCTTTACAATTCTATGTTTAACCCTTTGCACTCGGCACCATTACAGGCGTTACCTACCAGCAACTCAACACCACTTTTTAACGAAAACGTACATCCTGGAAACGTGATATTATACAATATAATTTTAGAACCAAGAAAGGAAGTTTTTTTGTGCCATTTTGACAGAAAATACAGGAGAACAAGTGTTTCTTAAAAAATTGCGGTGGAATAACTTCATTGTCCGTAATCGCTAACTATCATGTCCCCTCAGAGGGGACAGCCGAGTGCAAAGGGTTAAAATATATATACCATTTGTCTCTCTCTAACATGCTTGGCATAATGATCAAGTAAAGAGACTAGCATATTTTACCCATCAGTATAATAACACCAAAAAAACGCTTCTTTTTCATGTATAAATATGTTTTAGAATACATCTCATTTCCATTTTAATATTAATATGATGATGGAACTATGAAACACTTCACAAGTATCATCCATTAAAAAAAAAAAAAATTGGATCATAAATAAACAAACTGGACGACGTCATATGGCTCTTTGATCAAATGCCGCACCGAATGATATTTATATACTGTAGGTTGTATATTATTCAGCTTCCTGAGCTCACTCATGAGACCAACTTTTACATTAGACCTTATTTGAAGAAAAAAAATCGGTTGTCTGTAAAGTCGGTTTACTGACGATAGTTGAACGTGACAACGTCTTAAGAAAATACTGATGGAATGGTAGCATTTTTCAAAAGAAAATTTTAATTTCATTTGTTTAATAGATTTGTATGTATATTGCTTAATATACAAGAAAACACTGACCAATGTCACGAGCCGCCTCTGAAGAGCTCACTCAAGTAGGAGAGAGACGGATGTCGAACGCTGCCGAACGCGGAGGCCGATTGTGCCTCTTTGTCGCTCGTTCCGCGCTCTCGAACGCCTCAGAGCGAGGTAACGACGCATGAGTCATGTTTTTTCGTGCGTGCAGCCGGGTCAATCGAATTATAAGACGTTGTCACGTCAAAAAAATGCAGCATATACTAATTCGAGTTGAATTATCTCTAACTCGATTCTAAGACTGCTACAATTAAACATAACCAGTTTTGTTGTTATTAATTAATATAAATGCTTACTTTATTTATGTCACGAAGATTTAATCCAAAATAGATGAATATATAATAAATAAATTTCTATTTTATTTAAATTCCACCTACATTATTTAATTACAATGGTCCCCATATATATATTTATGCTGAATCTGTTCTAATTTTTTAAATATTGTTACGATGCTGAGTCATTAAATTGGTAAAGACAAAATACATAATATACTCAGTTTCATCCTGTTAACTCGAGTTACGTGAATTTCAACTTGAATTGTGTTTTTTCCGAGTCGGCACACCCTACTTGAGAAACTTAAGATGATGGACCAAATTAAACTACTTAAATAAAATCATAGTTTAGTGAAGTCCATGTGCAAAAATTATGCATGTTACAAGGGCATGCAATAACATGCTAAGCAATAGTCGCATGCATTGCTTACGCTTGCGTTTTGGTGTTGTGATAGAGTGACAGCCTTAACGTGCCTTGCTTTCGCATGGCAAGGAGCAGAAACCAAACGGAAGGATGTTGTTAAACAACACTAGCGCCATCTATCCACGAATGAAAGAAAATTTGTTTTCTTTGCGTTTTCTTTTTTACCATATTATAGATGAACTTTTATGATATATATGAAGTAATTGCACATCATTCTCAGACTCATTCCATTTGAAGCATTGAAATACTAGCCCTAAATATTGTTTTGTTTTATGAATGTCATAACAATACAATAATATTCTAACTAACCGATAATATTTTCAGCTCCATCTTTCCACATCCTTGTTGGTGGTATGAATCCATCGAAAACACGTATCGCATGCCCCTTGGAAGTGCATTTCCAAAAGTTGTCTTCAACATACCCCTCCACTTCCTCGACTTCCTCTCCCCTATATTTGAAACTCTCATAACCGCTGCTTTCTCCACAGGATGTCAAGCTATTATGCTTGCTGTCAATTTTGTCAATGTCAACCAAAGATGACAAGCTGTGCATCTCCTTCTCTGAGCTGTCACTATTTGGAGCGTCACTTTTCAAAGTTTCATATCCGCTGTCCTGCTCTTTTTCGCTTTTCAATGTTTCTGTCTCCTTCGATGTGGTTGCATTGTTGTCTGTTTTTGGGTTTTCCTTTCCATCGTATTTTGAGCTCCAATTTGAGCATCCTAGTATCCTCGATACTATTTCGAAGCGGGCGTCGCACAGGTACGCGTGATGATTACCAAATAATGTTTCGTTGGGATTCTGAAAACAAAAAATACTATTAATGTGATCCAATTAAGATTCTAATATAATATTCTTGGAGGGGAGATAATGGTAGTGAGAATGGAGAAAATTAACAATCCACTTGAGTTTTAAATAAAATTAACAGGTTTATGTGCACCTCTGTCCCTTTCGCATTTATAAGAACACCTGGCATTATTTGCCAGGTTTTGGAACATGTTATTAGTAAAGTTTATAGAAATTACTTTTTTGTCATATAAAAAAACTGTTTTTAAAGTTAAAATATTTGGATCAATTTTACCCATAATATGTCATTAACAATCAGTGGCATCCATGAAGTGAACTAGCTACATTTCGAGATGAGCTTAGAATAGTATAATTTCATCAATCATCAAGCAGAAACACCTGCTACTGCTAGTGGACAACAGCTTAACACTTACCCCATAATTAAAATTAACTTCTTGGACTAGATTATTCATAGCTATATTTTGATCATTGAAACGGTTTCCTCTCCTATCAGTTTCGTCTTTAGGCCTAAAATCCAGCACTCTCTTTCCTGTCGCTGCTAGATCTTCAACGAAAGCCCTAGTCAGATATGCTGGTCTTTGGCTGGATTTAGGCGTTATACTTAGCAGTGCTGTCGCCGCGTCTCTATAAGTTTGTGGGTCAGCGATGTTGTTTCTGTATGATGGCATCAAATGGTAACCTTTCCGTATGTATTTAAACACCAATTCGATCATAACATCCTCGCAATTTAAATCTATCAATGTATCTATAAGACCCAGAGATACAAGTGACAACTGAAACAAAAATATTGAGAGGAATATGAAAAGAAACATCAGACCTTGTGATGTGTTGATATATATTCAAATAAAGAATCAGGTTAGAAATAGCACTAGTAAAGGGGGTGTATATTCATATATTATATATATTATTTATATATATTTTCGAACATACTTACATTCATGCTTTCATCCAATCGTTTAATGATAACATTCATCACCTTCACCCCATCATATCGGTACTTGATAAGAAACTCGAGTATCGGCTTCAGCAACCCACGTGGAGTGACACTCCGCACACAGAGCTCCAAATACGCCGTCGCAGCCACTTGTTCCGCCGCACCATTCTGCAAGGTCCCGACTTTTGTCTACGGTCGGTATGACCGGTTAAAAAAGGGGCTTTATCGCTTTGTCCTCAAACCGTAAGCTGTACTTTTAGGAGGGGCGTATACTTGGATGTAATTGCTAGTAAATGTTTTACTCCTCCCAACTTCCGTTTAACACAAGCGGCGAGTAATTTAAAAATAGAATCCCACCAAACCAATGCAACCGGAATTCCTATATTAATAAGTACTAACTTTTATATTTTTTTAGATGCTAAGCAAGAATGTACCTCCCAACATTATATTGTACATGCTATGATTGGCGAGTTCTTGTGATTTCTCGTTATATGCATTTCCGAAATCTTGCAGATTCTGACTATACGCAAGAGACTTAAAAAACGGGTCTGAATTCCTATATTAATAAGTACTAACTTTTATATTTTTTTAGATGCTAAGCAAGAATGTACCTCCCAACATTATATTGTACATGCTATGATTGGCGAGTTCTTGTGATTTCTCGTTATATGCATTTCCGAAATCTTCCAGATTCTGACTATGCCCAAGAACCTAGACGGCCTATGAGAAATAACGATTTTTGATATTGATATTTCAGTACTATACTTAATACTTGCACACCATTGTACTATATAGGGTAAACCCGGGCAAGAAGCATAGGGCAGGTAAGAAGAATAATCGTTTTTTCTAGAAAACTACAATAGGTGAAGTGACTGTGCTTTGTCCAGGTCTTGCGCTTGCGGCCGTCAATGCCATGATAGTTCAACCAAAACAATAAGCGCGAGTATATGTTGTGTAGATAAAAAAAAGAAATTTCCGTTATTTTCTTACGATTTTTACAAAAGTTTGTATGCCAACTTTTTATATTACCAATCAGTTAATTATTATTTTTTATTTACCTATTTCTCAATATTTCAATTCATCACATTGGTACGATGCCATGACAAAATCGATATGATTACTACTGTTTGGTGTCCGTTTAGGTACACCGAACCCCCAACAGAAGACTAGATTCAGGGTATTCAGTGCAAAGTTTGCTCATGAGAACTGCACCTCTTATGAAGGAACTGAATATTTTTGTTGATGAATGCCATCAATTTACATTCCATTAGTATATCCTTTTTGCCCACTATAAAACGAATAACTGACACTGTTTTTTTAAAATATTTTTATAGAAGTGTTTAAGTGTCTTAATTTTAATTGTTATTTTCCAAAGACGATTGGCCAAAGTACAAATAAAAAGTGCAAATAGTTCTATTGATTATCAGGATGTTGTTTTATTTACATTTTCCCTTAACATATGCGTCTTGCCCGGGCTTCCTATACTTTCTCCTATAGAAGTAATGAGAGCAGACTGACATAATGAAGAACTAACCTTGCAGATGAAATACTATGAAATATGAACACGATGTCTAGTTATTTCGAAATCCAATGTGAATAGTAGTGTTCTAGGAAGACCTTCCCCTGCGCAGACTCAGGTCAAATGATTGAACAATACAAGCGTGAAGAGACAAGAGACATTGCCCAAAGATGTTTATTTCGTATACGCCCCAGTATTTAAGCCACTGCGACCGTGCATGATATGTGAAAGCCCCTTTTTTTTTGTGAAACTAGCGGTTGTGTTTCTCAGATAATTATTGAATTATATAATGTTTTTAATAGAAAATCGTTTCTTCATTCAAATATAATTATCTGAGAAAACATAGTGCAAAATAACACACACACATATATAATACATAGACAGACATAAATATAAATACACATATACATATAATATATATTATAGGAAGCTGAAAAAGAACACAATTTTTGAACACAAAAAAAAAAAACAAATTCCGATGTACCTTCATAAGTTCTGAAAGAAAACACAGTTATTATGATATACATAAATAGATATAATAATTAAGAGACCGGTATTTCAAGAGACAATAACCGTTAGTTAATAATGTTACACACCATGCGGTAGTAATGTAGTTTTTTTTATGAATGTCGTTAAACTATGATTTCGATTAAAACAAACATGATACGTTATCCGAATTCTGAACGAATCCAAAACCATGATACAAAACCCCACACGAACATGAAAAAATACATTTATTTAGACCAAAAAAAAAAAACAATTAGTATCAAAATATAATAGTAATCAATAAGTATTTTTTCACACAACAGATCCCTAAAACGGACACTCCCTCCTCCCCCTCCCACAATGTGGGCCCGTGATTTTAACTCACCTGCAACAAAGCCGGTCCTAAAACTGGTACCAAGAAGCCTTGAAACAGCAAGTCCAGAAGATGCTTCTTGATTGAAGGATGAGCCACCTGACGAAGATGAAGAGTTTTATTTAATTTAAAACTTCTGGATTTCCTATTCTACACTGAATATATTATGGGCGTAGGCACGGTGGGGCAGGGTGGGGCGCTTACCCACCCTGGCTGTGACCTGTAAGGTACCTAATCAAATCTAAAAAAAATAATTATCTAGGTACTAACTACAATACTTAATATCTGTAAGAAAGTTCACACTTGACAGTCGTTAGTCGACACAATAAAAATTAACCGAGGTAAATAGTTTGATAGTTACATATTATTTTAGACTGCTGCCCTGAGCCCATGGAATATATCACAATAAACAAGTAATATATAGGCCATAAAGAGGATAAGTATGGATTATTTTTAATACTGTCTGTGGATCTATAATAGGTATTGAGTTCGTCCCATCCTATACTTAGTGGAGATTCAACCAATTCGGCCACAATCTATTCTAACAGGATATTATAAAGAAAGGAAGTATGTCTTTCTAATATTTCCTTGGTCACACGCAGAGGCAATTGATCTAACGCCTAAAACGAATAGCCAGACTTAAGATACAGTGTTTTGATTTAACGGAAGCACTGTTTTAGTAATAAATTTTTTAAACTATTAATATGAAACTATAGTGTAAAGCAAGAACCTATTGTGGCGGTCGATTCTAGAAGCCGAAAATACTTATTTAAGAAGATTTGAGGTTTTGACGTTTAGTCTGTCAGTGTAAACTTTCTTGTTTTCTTCTTGTCTTTTGATTGCCACAATGCATTGTGATAATTATATTCTTAACTCATTTTAATCAGCAATATTATTTCACATAAGAATAATAATAATAATAAATTCTTTATTGTACCAAAAAAATTACAAAAGGCGAACTTAATGCCTTAAGGCATTTTCTGCCAGTTAACCTTTGGGAGATGTGAGCGGTGATGTTAATAGTACAGAAAAGTAAAATAATAGAATAAATACAAAATAATACACAAATAATTTTGATTATTAACAAATAATTACACCAATAAATATAATATGATATAGTATCTCTAAACTATATTTAAAACTTAATCACTATATCCATTATGCTTTATTTTGATTAAGTTTTAAGCATCATATACATGTGATATGGTTCTTTTTATTTTTTCTTGTTTATTCCTTTTTATGTTATTTTTGATCTGCACCTATTCCTTCTAAAAACAACCTTTCTGCTGGTCCTAAAGGTTAACTGGCAGACAAGTTCGCCTTTTATATGTAAGTGCAATAAAGGTTTAAATAAATAAATATATACGAGTTTTGACGAGTTTCTTGTGATATTCTTCTCGCCATACGCCTTCCCGAAGTCACGGTAGAGTCTAACGATGAGCAAGTGCACGCCTTTAGTGCCTATGCTAATAAACGATTTTCATTTTCATTCATATAAATAATACTAATGTTGTGGATGTATGCTGTTTAGAGCCAGTGTCATGGCAATAGATGGTCTGTTTTTCAGTTAAAACACTTTTTCGTTTTTGCGTACGTGCTTTTTTATTGCGTTGAAGTAACAGACAGATATATCAAAATGTGACAATTATGTTATTTATAAAAAGTAAAAAAACATGAATTAAAAAAAAAGTAACAAATGTACTCACTTGAGCGACAGCATTACAAAACTCTAATGAATCAATAAACAGAGTCAATTTGTGCACTTGATTGACATCGTCTGGTGATAGCCGATGTATCCTATTATATAGAGTGCGCGGCAACAATGAATACAGACCGCTGAGACCTGAAAGTGAAAAACAACATTTATAACTGATTTTACCATGTTTTATTCTACTATATTTACATAATATATAATTTACTAAACATAAAACCTAGATAGTCTCAGACAGGCAATGCCTAGTGTGGGACCATCGAAAACTACAGTATGTAATATTATTCTTAAGTAAACAAATAAATAAATAAATATTGTCATATAAAAACGTGAAGCTGGTTGAGGAAAGAAAAATAACTGACGCTCAAATCTCTATCTACCCTAACATAGTAATACTTTGTATTTACATCCAGTAATATAATACCCGAAGAAACCTTTAAGGCACATCTTAAATAGTAAATTCAAACTGACCAGTAGCGAGCACAGGACAAGCGTTGCTAACATTGAGAATGTAATCAGCCAATTGTTCGCATTTGGCTGACATTTTTGCACACAACAGCAATGCATCTCTCGCGCTTGCACCTGTTGCACCCTCCCGGTGCACACTGCATAGCAAAAGACGCACTAGTATGAACCTGTAACAAATAGAGTAAAATTACCCGATTATACTTAAGTTTTTGTCCTCGAGATTGGCATAAGACAATGTAGATGGATGCTAATCTCTTCGGACGAAAATTATCAAATAATTATGATAGAACTTCACGTACAGGTAAGTTCGTTTAATCATTAAATACATTTTACATTGATCCCAGATTGAAATATGATGCTGTTTTAGGTCATTTATGCGACATACTATCGCATTTAATCTTACGATTCGAAAACCTTATAACCAGCTTGTTTTATTTTTACTTAACTCTACATATACAAACGACAATCTTCAAATGGATACAGATTGGACTATATTCTTTTATGTCGCTTTCGTTCATTTGCCGAAGTGCAAAATGCTGGTGTGAAAGGGATGCAGATATCTCCTTTGCGATCGTTTCTCTTTCTATCGCTTATATACTTACAAAAACTGTATCCATTTGAAAATCACCATGTACCATCAGCAAAATCAATCCTTTGAGTATGAGACACGACCCCTTTTATTTTAACCAATTAGGGATATAAACTTAATAGTGAAGTGAAGTACTATTGGTTGATATTGAAAAATTCAGGAATGAGCTTGCATATAATTGTAAATTTATTTATAAGTATTATTATTGAAAATAAACAAAAAACAACATACTCATTTTGCGATCCATTATGCGTGTGTGTTGTGAGAAAAAATAAATCAATGAATTTGATATTTTGCATCAATGTGACACATAATTGGTTTAATAACAACACCAGCCGATCTGTAACAAGATTAATAACATCAGTATAACAAAGACAATATTCCTCTAAGCAACCTACATTATGTATATTACACCCTAATCTATTTATCTAAAGCAGGGGTGACCAAACAACGACCTGCGACGCCTGTTTTAAATCTACAGTGTAAATTAATCAGAAAATAGTTTTGGATATAAATAGCTTAGATAATAGAATTTATTTATATTGATTCTTGCATAAAGATATGATTACCCTGTATTTTTTGTTTATTGAAAACTGAAATATATTTTTCACCGGCTCTCCAGCTTTTGTAGAAACTTGCCCGTGAAGATATGTAGTTCGGACATTAACATAACATAAGATCATTATTGACTATGATTATAAATAAGCCAGTATTACTCCTATCACATGCAATAGTACTATTCTTCTTTCTGCAAAACCAATACTCACGTTCAATATTAGACGGAGGCAGCTCATTTCTAAAACCACTAAGAAGTTTTAAGAGCGGCCTTAGAAACGGTTCAGCTGCGATGACCTGAAAGAACAAACATTTAAATGCTAAACTGAATTTCCATATTCTATCTAACTACCCCTACTTCATTATTATTATTACAGTTATAGTGACTCCTCAAGACTTTAGCCTGGAGACATACAAAATATACTACAAAAATTTTACTTTGACAATGCCAATTTCTTCTAATGCCAAAAAACTAGTATATCTATCTATGCTAGTATTATGATCTGCATCATAGTAACATAAAAAAAAACCTCACCTGCACATTGTAGTGGCTAACCAAGTGTCCATACAGTTTTAATTGTTCTAAACGCACAGCATTTTCATATCTGAAATTATTTATATACATATATATAAATCAACATGTCCATGCCTACTTAAAAATATAAGTTCTATTCATGGGCATAGCCAGCCATGAGCTCAGGGTGGGGCAGCAGTCTAAAATAATATGTAACTAGCAAATACCCGCGGTCTTACCCCGGTTAATTTTTTTTTGTGTTGACTGCCTACTGTCTAGTGTGAACTTTCTTACAGATATTAAGTATTGTAGTTAGTACCTAGATAATTAAGTTTTTTAGGTTTGATTATATATCTTACTGGTCAGAGCCAGGGTGGGGCAAGTGCCCATCTTGGCTACGCCCATGGTTCTATTTATATTAATATAATAAAGAGAAAACATTTGATTGTTTGCTTGTATTTATTGAATAGGCTCTGAAACTACTGAACCGATTTGAAAAACTCTTTTACCATTAGAATCGTACATTATCCCTGATGAACATAGGCTATAGAATATTTTCAAAAACGTTAGGAATCCGTATGGAAATTTCAATATATCTTTATTTGTACGCAGATGTAGTTGTGGGCAACTGCTAGTGTTTAAATAAATTGAGACATAATGAAATACCTATATTGAACATTTTATTAACATAGTAATATGAATAAACAATGATTTAATTAAATAGATAATCTCGACACTTATTTCATATTAATATTATATCTCATATCAATATAATCAAATATGACCAATGAAAAATAGTATAGTATGACTTATTTGAAATAATATTGCTTATTTTTGAAATATTACTATCTCTTTGACATTTCACAAGGTGTTACAAACAATTTATATGTTATTTATTTATTATTATAGACAACATTCATGATAATAATAATAAACGCGTAAATAATAATGGCTTAATAATAGTGTTATCTGATTCCAATAAGAAGATAACTTTCAAATAGAGTAGTCTTAATAAATCTATAGTGAGTTTTAGACTTTAAAAGAACTCAATAAATCAAATAACTAAGGATTTAGTTTGATATTATCTTTGTGTAAAGAACTTGACTCAGCAGCAATGATAAAGTAAAAGTAAAACAATACTTACTTCCCAGTACAAATGGCCCATTCATAAAGTTTATCAAGTAGGTTCTCGCTCAACAAAAACTCAAGGCATGCTGAGGGAGTACCTATTCGGGTGTTATTGACCTCTTTTGCTCTCGCCTCTAACACAAGTAGAGTGCACAATTGTTCTAGATGATTGACAACACCTAAGACGTCATCATGAAGGTGTTGAGGCTGTGGAGAAGTGTACAAAAAGGCTTTAATAAATAAACCTTTTCAGGAAAAACAAAACTCATGCATAAATAACACAAATGGCATCAGCCTATATTTAGAATATATCTACACCAGCAGTTCTCAAACTTTTTTGGCGAAGGAAAAGCCTTAATATAATTATAAAAAACTGATTTATATGTATTTATGAATAATCATATTGCAATGTAATATTACGTAATATTTAGTTGGAATATTTAGATGTAACCTTATAATCTCCCTTTGGTAGGTATTTTTTGCAGTATTTTAGCGCTAGGGTTCCACGGAACACACTTTGAGAATGGCTGATCTACACCATGTTATCCACTTGGTTGGTTATTCACAATATACATGTATCTATTTGTACCAACCTCCGATTTAACAATAATATCATGCGCCTGCTGCCAATGTTTGCAGAAGGAGCTGTAACACGCTTGAGGCTCATAATCGCTGCGGGGATCCAGAGACCTGGACAGTTGCCGTGCAAACGACAATGATGTTGTTCTTAACCAACTCATTGTTTTACTTTATGTATCCATTTGCACTTATCTGAAATGTTATGATAATATACAACGTTTAATTTAAGACTAATTATACCGTTTAGTTACTATGAAGTGTAAACACACTCCTAATGAAGACAATATAACATAACACTTGTAATTTTGAGTTATTTACCCAATAACAAGTTAAATCAATGGAGCTACGAAACAGTGCTCAGGCATAGTTTGAACTGTAATCGCCTGATCATTACTTAAATGTATAATCTGTGCTTAAATTGTATTTCATTCCATACAGTAATAATTATCTATAACAAGAAACAGTTGACTGTAATATATACTTCTAAAGTTAACTAGTTTAAACATTTACAACAGTAACAATTGAAAGAATTTCTTATAAATGTTTGTAACAAAACGTAATGAGTTTGGTGGCAGTAAATATTTGCAATGAGTTATTATCATTGCTCAAAATCCACATTATTTCAAGCATATGATTGATCTATTTTATTTTATGCAGCTGAGAAAGGTTTCAGGTTTTAAAGTCTACTTTGTGAATCTATACTCAAGCTTAGTTTTTGAATTTGAACACAACTTTTAAGAATGACACCTGCGACCTCACCAGAGATCAACTATGAAGTAAGTTCTAATTCATGGCTCTGAGTCAACTAGCAGATAGTAAGTATAGATTGAATATGATTCACTTCTGCTTATTTTTGTCCAACAAATAATTTAATTTATTAAAATATAGTATCTTCATTATTATGTTACCTACACAAAGCGATTTTGTTATATTGGTGTATAATAAACTTATAAATAATATAAAAATAAAGTACAGATTTTAATTACAAATATTTTCCCATTAATTAATAATCCAAAACAATACAATAAACGTGAGAACTAGCTATTTTTATTACAACGAGAAAAACATTCAAACTTTCCCTTTCATAACTAATTTAAACTTAACACTTTTATTTCAATATCATTACTAGCATTTTAAATTTATAAACAAAAATTAATATTTAGTTTATTTGCGCTTAATAGAATTTATTTAGAAGAAAGAAGGTTATCTTACATTGTAATAGATATCGTTTCCTTATGATATTCAATACCCATAAGTATCGATATATATATAGTTATATCCATGTTCATATATACGTATAAGAATCCTTGAGATATATATTCTCTCGATTGTATATAGAGGAAAAAATGTACATTAATGTATGTAAATTAATAAAGTATTAATACAAAAATAAACGTACCATCAATCCCGTACTAAAACAGACGTCTCAGACTAAAAAATCGACTACAAAGGGCTACATTATACGCAATACCTATGAGCAAATTATGTCACCACGATATCACTTTATCTCCACTTATTGTCAATCACTTTATCATAGTATATTTTATTATTTAACAGATTCCGCCCATAAATTTGAATTAAGTTTGATATTTTAATTAAAAATCATAATAAACAATATCGTAGAGTCGTATTAGAAAACCAAGCAAACCCAGCCCGTGTAAATCAATCCGACGATGACAGATTAGCAAGCTGTCATAAACAAGTAGAACTCTTTAAAACTCTATACTCTATAGTAATACTGTTGATATATAAAAACATTATTATTAATCAAAAAATAAATACGTGTGATAAGATATATCAGTGAGATATTTTTATTACTATTTATGTTAATTTTCAGTGAAAGAAAGTTTTTGAATATTTATCGAAAGGTATTTATCTCCATCTCAGACGTATAAATTAATGTAAATTATATTTTATTATGCTTTAAAATATTTACATTATTTATACTATGTCTTACAGATGTCTCATTATGTTTTCGTATATGGTACGTTAAAACGTAATGAACCAAATCATCATTGGTTAACAGAAACCAAAAATGGTACAGGAACATTTGTTGGAGAAGCAAAAACTGCTAATAAATATCCACTTATAATAGGCACTAAATATAACATACCATTTTTGTTATTTAAACCGGGAGTTGGACATAATGTTTCTGGTAAGAAATAAGAAGAAAGTTTTATTTCTATTATTATATGTTCTTCTGGTACTTTCATGTTATCTTCTTTAACAGGAGAAGTTTATGAGGTTGATGATAAAATGCTAAGCAATTTAGACATACTGGAAGATCACCCAAATTATTATATAAGAGAAAAAGATGTCGTACAATTGTATTCCACTGAGTAAGTGTTTGGTTACATGCCATCTATGTTGAAATCACATTTACAATATTTTTTTGTTAAAACTATATTTTCATTTCAGTTCAAAACTATGTAAAGAATTGTCATGTTGGATGTATTTCATAAAAAACTTCAAACAACATTTATTGCAAAATCCACACATCGAGGACTACAGATCTGATGGTCCACACGGATTACCATATTTGGAGAGGTCTAAAAGAGATCCTAATTATAAAGTTGCAAATGATATCATTAATAAATAAAACTTGGATAGTTAATAGGTTTTGTAGGAATCAAGACTTTATAGTATTTTACTTTGTTTTACATTTAATGTGTGTATTTTTTTCAGTAACAATGAGTCTACTTTGGACGATTTGGATGATATTATAAACATTACAAATGACAATAAAGGAAACTAGTAAATAGATTCGAATTTATTCAATAAAGCTAATGTAATTGATTGTTTAAAAATTGTTAAATAAAATTGTTATAAAATATGGTTTATTATTCAATTACATTGGTTACTATTTTCTTAATGACATCCCTATATGTCATGTAATTTGTAAATTTACAGGGAAGTTGATTTGCAGGAATAATCTGAAAAATAAATGATGTCTGATGAAAGTAATTCAGGTAATGAAAATAATTATATTCTTTAAAAAGAAGACATCAACAAGATTTAAACAGTCTAGATCTTATATTTAAGTTCTATTGCATTGTATTATTGTTTTTTAATCCCATAGGGATGAACAAAGATAAAGTTCGGTTGTAATAGATATATAATTTTCTTGATGACTGATAGGTTATAGTTTTTAAGGACGTTTATCATAAAATAATATGCAGGTAATTTGCAAGCACAATTGAAGGTATAATTTATATAAAATAGTATAATGCACAGGTATACTAAGCCGAATGGAACGTCATACACCTGAAAATTTTAACAACTTTGTACCATGGCTTGCGTTGCAGTGGCAACTTCCTTTTTTAGTTGAAATAATTGTAAAGAAACGTAAGTCGATATTATTTAAGTAATAGTTGTTTACTTATTTAGCTAAATCGAAAAGAAGTTGGTTCAGATAAAATGCGCGATTCTATTATTGAAAAAGTGTATTTTGAATTTGGCTTTAATGGTTTTAGTGAATTCAAACATAACTAAAAATTTATTGAACAATTCTCGATAAAAAGAAAGTGTTGCTGAGGGCCGAGCTGCATGGGTAATGATCACCCTGTCTTTAATAAAACAACAGCAAAAAAATAAAGTCATTAAGTATAAGTAGGCATTAAAAAAGCGTACTTGTTTAGGGCATTTACTTTTTTTTTTGTTTTTTGCAGAAATACAGCATTCTCGGTTGAAATTCTCATATTCCAGTCCAGTCCTCACAATAAAAAAAGAAGACTATTCAGAGCCAACGTTGTTTATAAAAGCCTTCTATAATAAACATAACGAACTAATCGAGATTGAAATGATACCGTCAAAATTCAAAATACATAGAAAATTAATTCATATATTAAACATCACTTTACCCTACCATCCGAATTGTTGTAAAGTCAATTTAAATCGCGTTAAAATCGACTCTATGATTGTATATGAAATGGAAGAGTTATTATCGATTTCAAATATAACAGAAGTTTCTTTTGACAATACATTTGTACCTGAATGTAATTATTATATTTTATTGGAAAGAGATACTAATTTGGAATATCTCTCGTTAAGTAATTGTGGTATAAACTGCGTTGCCTGTGAACTCATAGCTTCTAAACTAGCTGTCGGTTGTCCCGCTGAAAGAAAATTAAAAATACTTAATTTATCATTAAACGATATAAAAAATTCAGGCGCTAAAAGTCTAGGTTTAGCTCTTAGAACAAATAGAACACTATTATATCTGAATCTTTGTGGTAATAAAATAACAGATGATGGGGTTATGTTTATTTTAAATAGTTTAATCGAGTTTCCTTTAACTTACGACGAAATAATTGAGAAACGTAAACGTTATTTAAAATGGATTAAATCGAAGCGTGACGTCAGTATAGATTCTTTAGCTGAGATTTTTCGTGTTAAAACTGCATCGAGGATTGGTAAAAAGAAACCTTTAAAGAAGGAAGCTAAGAAGTCTAGTGTTTTAGTACAAGAATTATCCCAAAATTTATCAGGTGAATGGGAGGATGTGTTCTCATTTAAAAATACTGTAATAAAAAATAATTATTTATATTGTTTAGGTAATTTAACTTTATGCTATTTAAATGTGTCGTATAATAACTTGGAATATTTCTCTGTGAAAAAGTTGTATGACGTTTTGAAATATCAGAATTTGAATTTTGGTTTTGGTTTGTTGAATGTTGTTTTGGATGGTAACAAAATTCCCATACAGTGTGAATTATATGACTTGATTACAGTTTTGTTGAAAACTGCTTGTGATACCGCTATGGCGTCGTCTTCTATTGTTTTTAGTCGATTGTTTTCTCGTTAATCTATGCTCAAACGTGATTCTAGAATTAATGCTCTACTTGAATCTTGTTTCTAGTAGAGATCATTGTTTGAGCGTTTTTTTAATACAAGCCTTAGAATTTATATAGTCTTAGTAGATTGTAGATAAAAACTAATTTGTAAATTGAAAATTATATAGGCAGTCCTCGTTTTACGGCTTTTCGCTTTACGGCAGTCAAAATTATGACACTATTCCTCGTTTTACGCCGTTTCGTCTTGCGTCATTATTCTCTGTGGGCTTATTACGAATTTTAGTCTGGCTTTCGAACCGAGTTCGCTTCAAGCGATTTGTATGGAAATTTGAGCAGCGCCACCGCGTGCGGATTTGGAACTACAATATTTTAGATACTTTTTGTTAATTTTCGAACGTCTCGATCTTTCGTTCATTTGATAGATTGCTGGTGATCGTTAGTCGTTAGTAAAAGTTCATGATCCCGATTGCTAACGGATCCGTTTTACTTGTGACAGCTCGATTCGAAAGCCAGACTAAATTCGTGATAAGCCCACTGGTACCTAACATGACGTAAAAGCGAGGACTGCCCGTATTTAAGTTATTAAACTTAAGACTTTAGAATCATTACTTATTGAGTTTTTTAAATGTATAATTGTTTAATATATAAACAACTATTAACCTTTATGTTTTGTTTGTTTGTTTGTGAGAAAGCATTAAGTAAATAACATTCCTATTAAAAGGCCTATTTAAACGCCTTAAAGTATTCCTATTTGAGTATTAGTAAAATCCTTTTATGCAGGCGTAAAGGCACGAAGGAGACATTTTTATGGATTTGGTTTACAAGCAAATAAAAGTTGTTATGTTACTAGAATTAGTATATAGTTACAAATAAATATTCAAAATCACATTTGTGTTATTATTTTGAAGGAAATAACAAATAGTTAATAAAAATATTTTTGCTCAAAGCAGTAAATAGCTAGATCGCTCTCTGGCGTTGAGTCGATCAGTTTTAGGTAATAAAATCATCAAACGATTAAATAAAACAAACATATGTATAATTGCTTCATGGCTGTAATTAATTTCAATCCTATTTACATTGTTTAATACATCTAAATTATTCAAATACTAGCAATGGTAACTTTCGGTTGTTTTAATCACAAAAAAGCTATAAAAAACAGCTGAATAAAGTTTAAAAATGAAATAGTTTATCCTCGATCCCAATTATATAAAAAACAAATCATATTCGGTTTAATATACTAGAGATTATGATAGGAAGCTGTAACATGACGAGGTTTGGACCAATAGTTGACTTAATTTTATTTACATTGCAATGTTGGCTAGGTACATAGTATATATTTAGAGTCTTAGGAAGCATTTCGTACGGTACATTTATTTACAAACAAAAAACAAACAATTGACAGCTATTGGGATCGGTCGTAAGCTGTGGTTCAAGCCATAATACATTTCGTTCAGCTCAATTAATTATCACAAAATATTACAAAGATTTAATACTACAAATCACACACCGCTAATTGTTTTAATAATACTGACAATAATATCTAATAATATTAACTAAATTCTATTTAACTTTGACGAGTTATTGATAAATATGGTTATTAAGAAGTATAAAACCAAACATGAATTGCATTTCGCTTTTTGTGATCTATTGACGTGTTTTTAATGAAGTTCTTTTTTTAAAATTTGCGTTTACTAATATGTATTTCAAATCTATAGTGTTTATATATTCGAGCGTACTAATAAAGAACTACAAGTCAGATGTGAACAATTCTTTTATGTTCGTTTTTTTACGCTTGAAAAGAAACCAGGTTTTTAAAGTTGACTAAAATTACATTCAACAATTTGTTTATCTGAGTCGCGGATCAATCCAATATGGTTTAAATGTCTAAATGTTAAATCATATAAAGATGCGTTTAGATAGTATTTGGTTATGATATAATTATGTACTTGACCGTTAATTTCAAACATAACAGTAAATAAATAGTTTAGCTCTTTGTAACACATAAACATGAAGCTAATAGAATTAAATTTAGGGCTATTTTTTAATTTAGTATAACCTAAATATCTATATCTCGTCTTCGTTATATAGCTAAATTATACTATCACTATAATAGTCAATATAAAATCTATAAACGTTTAAAATAAGGCAGCACCATATTTCGTTTGTCAGATTGCAGGCACACTCACTCTTCTAATTTTGGCAACTTTTTTTATTATCTAGTTTAAGTCTTAAGGTAAAAGTTATTTATGTGTTAACTCCAATTGTCATCCACTGTGACGAAATTTAAAAATAGAATTAGGGCGTTCTCAATTTAAACAGTTGTCACTGGGCATTGCAAAAACACAAGACCACTCAGATACCAAGTGTCCCAAATTGAAAACACTCAAAATACGGGCACATAATAAAAAATATTTATCAATATAATTCTAGATAGAACAAATTATAATAAAAATAGTGTAGTTAAAAGGTTAGTGGATAGACATCTACTTTTCATCATTATTCAGTTTCTGGGTGGAAGGTATTCTCTATTAGGTTGTTGCGCTGGGAATATAGAATCGTTCTGTTGTCCTAAACTGCTTGGTCGTTGTCCTGGTCCTGTAGGAAAGGCAGGACCACTTGGTCTACCAGATGGGTATCCTTGAAAACTGTTTGATGTTGGCTGGGAACCTGGGTATGATGAAGATGTTTGTAGTCCAGAGATTCCTGGATAATTAGAAGGTCCTTGTGGTACTGTACTGCCTGGGTATCCTGCCGAAGGATTCTGTTGTTGGGAATTACCTGGGTATCCCGTAATTAAGCTTTGGGGTCCGGTACTACCGGGGTAATTGGGAGAAGGCCCCTGTGATCCAGTAATGCCTGGATAATTACCAGAAGGTCTCGGTGAACCTATACTACCAGGGTAATTCACAGAAGATCCCTGTGAGCTAGAGCTACTTGGATAATTAGGTGAAGGTCCTTGCAGTCCGGTGCTCCCTTGATATCCCGTTGAAGGACTTTGCGGTCCAATGCTACTAGGATAGTTAGCAGAAGGCCCTTGTGGTCCGGTACTACTGGGGTATCCCGATGAAGGTCTCTGTGGTCCAGTGCTACTTGGATATCCTGCCGAAGGATTCTGTGGTCCCGTACTACCTGGGTATCCCGCCAAAGAACTCTGTAGTTGGGAATTACCTGGGGGCCTTAGTGGTTCAGTGCTACTAGGATATATAGCAGATGGTCCTTGTGGTCCGGTACTGCTAGGGTAATTTGCGGCAGGTCCTTGTAGACCTATGCTACCCGGATAATTAGAAGGTCTCTGTGGTCCAGTACTACCTAGATAATTAGTAGAAGGTCCCTGTGAGCCTGTACTTTCTGGGTAAGGATTTTGAGTGTAATCATTTAATCCAGATAATCCACCATCAGAAGGTCCAGTATTACCTGGGTAGTTAGCAGAGGGTTTCTGTTGGCCAGTGCCGCTTGGGTAATTAGCAGATGGTTTTTGTTGGCCAGAACTGCCTGGGTAATTAGCAGAAGGTATCGGTTGCCCAACACTGCCTGGGAAATTAGCTGAAGGTTTTTGTTGGCCAATACTACCTGGGAAATTAGCTGATGGTTTTTGTTGGCCAGTAATGACTGGGTAATTAGCAGATGGACCCTGTGGCCCAAGTCCTGGATAAGGAAGTTGACTTTGTGAAAAATCATTTAATGGGCCAGATAATACTCCATCGAGAGCCGCTCCATTAATAGAGTTATCATACAGATTAGCGTTCAGTTCATAAAGACTTGGAGCAGAGTTACAGTCGAATTGATTCCACCAAACACAAACAAAGACTTGTTGTGAGAAGATAGTCCCATTAGGGCAGATAAAGTCATATGTTCTGTTGTTAGCACATACATGGAAAACTTGACAACGAGTTTCTACATCAGCGTAGTATCCAGGATACGCTTGTGCGTCACATCTAAATGATGTTTCGGGGATTTCAGATAGAATCGGGTAGTCGCGATCAGGTTCTCCTGGAATAGCAGAATAGTCTCCTCCTTCATAAGTACCGTCGTCTTGTTGTACTTGTGGTCCAAATCCAGGTCTTGCAGGACCGAAACCTGGTCCAGATGGTTTGCTGCCTGGAGCGGAACCGAAATCTGGTCCAGCAGGTCTGCTGCCTGGAGTGGAACCGAAACCTGGTCCAGGTAGTTTACTGCCTGGAGCGGTACCGAAATTTTGTCCAGTAGGTCTATTGCCTGGAGGGGGACCGAAACTTGGTCCAGATGGTTTACCACCTGGAGCGGAACCGAAATCTAGTCCAGTAGGTCTGCTGCCTGGAGTAGAACCGAAACCTGGTCCAGGTAGTTTACTGCCTGGAGCGGAACCGAAATCTTGTCCAGTAGGTCTACTGCCTGGAGCGGGACCGAAACTTGGTCCAGAAGGTCCACTGCCTGGAGCGGAGCCAAAATCTGGTCCAGTGGGTCTACTGCCTGGAGTGGGACCGAAACTTGGTTCAGATGGTCTACTGCCTGGGGCGGAGCCAAAATCTGGTTTAGATGGTCGACTGCCTGGAGCGAAACTTGTTTGTCCTGGATAGTTTTGGTTTCCTGTGCTACCACTTTGCCCTGGATAGTTCTGACCTCCCTGATTAGGGTAACTTGAACCTCCTTGTCCAGAGTAATTTGGAGAGCTTGGTCTGCTTTGCCCCGGATAACTGGCACCAGTAGTTCCTTGGTAACTTCCACTAGTAGGTCCAGAGGCACTGGGCCCTTGTGCCGTTGTTCCTGAATAGTTAGGGAAGATTGGTGATGATCCAGATCCAGGGTATTCATCGCTTTGTGGACCACTTGGGTAACTTGGAGTGGTACCAGTAGGAAATCCAATTGGAGAGGTAGGATAGTTGGATTGACTGCTTGGGTATGTGCTAGGTCTTGATGGGGTTGTTCCTGTACCGAATGGTTTGCTGGGACGATTATATTCATAACCGCTTTGTGCCTGAAATTGTAAAAGTAGTTAAGTTTAATTTTGTCAAAATTATTTTTATTTTAATATTTAAAAAATGCGCATTACCTTAACAATTGTCGTCGCGAGTAGCGCTGTAACAAAAAAACTCCTATTATAATATGCAAAATTATGTGAACCCCTTGAGTCAAATATACTAGAGATGATATGTTAAACCAAATGTGTGCAAATGGCATTATATAGGTACATAATACAGACGGTACGCATAAATACTATGCTCATAAAGTATCGTGAAAGCAGATGGGGCGTAGTAATATAATTATTATTATAAATATAAGGTATAAAGAAAAAAACAAATGAATTTATTTTCTAAAACGGTCCTTTGTGTATTTTCACTTCCTTCAGTTTCTAATAAGAACCTTAATATTTGAGAAATAGTAGCGAATCAATACAAACGATTAAAACTGAGTCTTTACAATGTTTTAAATCAGCGGTTCTCAAACTTTTTTGACGAAGGAAAAAGCCGTAATATAATTATAAAAACTGATTTATATTTATTTATGAATAATCATATTGCAATGTCATATTACATAATATTTAATTGGAATATTTAGATGTAACCTTATAATCTCCCTTTGGTAGGTATTTTTTGCAGTATTTTAGCCTTAGGGTTCCGCGGAACACCACTTTGAGAATGGCTGTTTTAAAGAAATAAAAATGGCCCTTGTAACGTGACAACTTTATTTCTAATATCTTCTACTCTAGTATATTTCACTCGCTCATTGAGAGAACACCTATTAGTTTTTTAGAACTTAAATTCAACAACCAAGACTAATAATACAATGGGTTTGTACTACAATGAAAAATCTATATCTAAGTCAAAAAATACGAGAAGTTATTAGAATTATAATGGCAATTGTTTTTTATTTATCATTTAAATACTAGCTTTGTTCGCTCGCGTTAATATTATTATTAATTAGGTGTTTGTGTGGGTTTAAACTATTATATACATATGGCTTATTTTAATGTAAATCTAAATAACGTAAATTCATTATTTGTTACTAGTTTTTTTTTTAAATTAAAGTAATCATCAACAAAATATATTATAAATAAAACAAGGACAATAATTAAGTAATCAAGTTATAACAAGAAGTAGTTTAAAATATAAATATATCCTTTTATTAGTATTCTATATCCTTAGGATATATTATTATTATAATTACAAAAAGATTTAATCGTAATAGCTGTATGATTGTGATTAATTGTTTTCTAAGATAATTGAAACGAGTAATGATGAGTCTTCGGTTCTTTGCAGCGCCATCTAGTGAGAGAATCCAACAACACTACTAATTAAAATAAACAAATATTTTCTGATTAAATAGTCATATTATTGTATAATAGTGGTGACATTGAATCACATTCGAAGAAATATTCTGGCAAATTGTTAGCAAGTATCACATAGTGAGTATTGTGTTTTAAAGAACAATCGAATTCTTTTTTGTTCCCGAATATAGATAAATAAAACAGTCATATGTTTTTATTTTAAAACTGCATATTTATGATATATGACCACGTTAAAATATATTAATTGTATGCATTACAATTTTTTGTACCAAATATTTGATATTAATGATAGATATAGAATTGCATTTGCGGAGATTGCATGAATAAGTATGCACAAAACTGCATTCTTCATGTGAGTAGTAAAACGTTAGAGCACAGAGGATGTGCGAATGCAACACAATAGGTCAGCGATGACATCGCGTGAGAACTGTAACACGATCCTATCTCTAAATTACACAATTTAAATCATTTGTGAATTGAAATAGCTGATAAATTGTACGGGTTTTAATTAAAAATCAATTTAGGAGACAATCTCCGAGTGAAGTCACGATAATTAGTTTCATGTTGGAATCAGTCCGCTTGAGGAAGGTTAGTATTTTGTTTATGTTCCATCTAAAGTGACAGAGACTAATAGTTATCTTTCTTTCCATTTCAAAGCCATAAATAAATAAACTATAGAGATGTTATTAGATGTATTATGGTTTTGAAAAGGAAAAATAAACCACAACGATAACTGCAATGAATTCGAAACGCCGGATTAAGAATATCCAAATAAACACCGCAACAAATCTTTCACACGTGAAATGTTAGAGTTGCGATAACCAGTGTTAATCACAGGAAACAATTGAAGATAATAATCCATTACAATTATTTATTTCAATTTGTAGATAATTTAAAATTTAAATCTTCAACAACTCGTTGACCCGAATTTCAGATTGTAAAGAGGTTTGTACTGTCTGTCTATCACAAGTATTCCATTATATTTTTAAAATAAAATATTACTAAAAATAAAGTACAGAAATTGTGAGTTAATTTATGATCGAAATTATCTTATTTTCAAGTCTGAGTATGACAAGAAGATTAAAGAAACAAAATATTAGTAAATCTAATTGCACTGACTGTGGGTAGATGGCGGTAGTGTTGTTTAAGAACGTTTCTTACGTTGGCAGTGGCGTTACAATATAGCATATCAACAACACGGGTCGCGCACTCATTGACTGATGACATCGTTTTTTATATACAGGCACCTCACTAGTACCTTAGTATATATGAAGCTTTGATTACCGTATTTTTGGCAGTAGACCTAACGGTAGGTCTACTAAGTAGTGTAGACGCTGTTCGCGATCCGGTTTTCACGAGAGGTGATGTCTCCCTCTTTTCTTCATTTACTTCGATATTAATTTATGTTTATCGACAAAAAATGTGTAGGTTACAACAAAAGTACAAATAAACGAATAATTTACAAAATCCTAGCAGCGAACTTAGTAATCTGTTATGTGTTTTTGTCGTTAACAGACAAGTGGTAACCCATTATATATATTCCCTATAACTTGGAAATAGTAGGACGGACGGGGACAAACTCTGATTTTAAAATTAAAAACGCCATAATTGTAATAACGTAAACAATTTCAAATTACTAGCCCTATAATTAAGTGGACATATTCAAATATGTGGTGTAGAGTAATACCAAACTCCTTTCATAAAGATTTCGACACAGTCGCTTAGAGGATTGACTCAAGTGTGAAATAATGTAATAAGCGTTTCGAAGGAAGATCGTGATGCCTTGTAATTTAAACGTGTAGTAATTTAAGAATAGTCTTTGAGCATTGACTACAAGAAATTTCATTATATTATATTTAATTAGGTTTAAGAAAAGTTGCGATATTTAGATCTAGGTTTTTGAACGTTTATTTTAAAGACATATAATATATATTACACTATAATATTATTAAAAATAAGGTACTTTATGTTTGTGTTGCTCCCATGCCTATTGTGCTATCCCATGTGTGCTAGTTTATCATACATGGAAATAAAATATAATTTAAAAAAACTGTTATCGATCCCCAAAATTGTATTAAAAATACGAGACTCTATGAACTTGCCCGCGCAATATTACTATCGTAAAATCGATACAAAGGTCATTCATCTAAATAGCATACATCGGATGTGGCATAGACGTACTATTATCTATGAGTGGAGTAATCAGCTGATGGACCTGTCAAATATTAAACGTTTTTGTCAAGAAAACTTGTAAAAATATAATTTGTTTCACTTATTTGTCATCAAGTTATTAGAATAAAATGAGATGCCCTTGCGAAAAGTATAGCAAACAGACGAATCAATTTCGATAGTTACGCCATTGATTAATAAATAATTTTAATATTATAGATAACGTAATGAATACAAACATGCAAATGTTGGCTTTTCTCTCACTGGAAACCACAGTGTGGTAAATTTCATCACGATTTAGAACAATAGGTGCAGTTCATGTAGGAAGAAGAAATCGTGGCTATAATGTGTCTTAGTTAATTTAGTATGCCTATGGTTTATCTTACTGTGTTTTGCATAACTTAATTTATTTAGTAAATTCTAGAAAGACGTTACATGTTTGATAATAAATAACAAAACGTAATTGTGTCCATTTAAAACGATACACTTCTATGTATATATATAGTACTTAAAGCAAATTTTTCATTGTTAACTCAGTAAAATTATACAAGATAAACATATATTGGAAGAGTTGGTCGTTGGTTGAAGGTAAAAATATGAACGAAAATAAACAAATGAAAAAGTAATAGAATAATATTTAAATAATTATTTATGAGCGGATTTGTGACGTTTATATAAAAAATTTAGGTTGCCAGCTCCATTGATATTAAAACTATTTGCTTTATATTAGCTATTTGCTAATTAATTTGTATGTATTTATTTATTTTATTGACATATTTTTAAATTACATGCATTTAAGCACCATTTTTTCGTCGTGTTTGTCTGTGGAAATTTAAGAAACAAATTGTCAAGTAATTATCGAAATTTTGTTTTTCTTTTTGAAAGTTGTAAGCTATGTTTCCGACTCGGAGAAACCGTCATATTGAAGTTTAGAAGAAGTTATGAAACGAATTTTTCCAACGTCTACAAATTATATTTATGTGAACGCATAAAATCTATTTTTGGGTTAAAGTTTATATATGGGAAGTGGGCTTTGTACTATGATAAAACAATACAAACATAAAACATAAGTAAACGCTATCGTTGTAAAAAAAACAATTCATTTAGTCTTATTAAAAATGAGAGATAACAATAAAGGGAAATTATTCCAAAATAACATTCTTTAATTAATGTATAATTATGCAATGTAAAGGCAGATTGTTGTGTAATAGAATTTATTTTACTTGAATTGCTTTAAATTGATGAGCTTATTCTATATGTACTACATTTTTGCTGCTTTTTCATTTGCAATTTATTAATTTCAAAAACAAAACTTAATGTTTTACTTTATCTTATAATTAAACGTTAGAAAACAATTATATCTTAATATAAGATTATATTTATTTATTATTAAACTAAAATAACACACTAGGCAATGCCAGGTCAGGTGGATCACTTAACTATGTTACTTGTTTAAATGTTTTTTTTTAATATTAAAAAAGAAAATCCGAAATGTCTAGTTTTTCCCTATTTCATTCTATCTTATTTTCTTATAATTTTGAGATAAATATACCAGAGATTGGATTGAAGATTGGTATTGGGCGAAAGCCCTTAAATTTAAATAATATTCTTAATTATATATTGTGAAAGAACTTTGTTATGCCCAAAAAGTTGTTTTTACTTACTAACTAGTAAAACAAAAACATCCTTGTAATGCTCAACAAAAAAAAATCAATCAAATTATAATATTCTAATTGTATGACAGACACGGCACATTATATCTCCATTGTAATTAATAGGTGTGAAAAAGTTGCATTGTTTTATAGAAGTTGTAGCAAATTATGAATATAAGTATTACGACTTATTGAAAGTAGATATAAAGTGGCTTTGGTGAAAAAGAATAACCATGATGTTTATGGTTTTAATTAATTTACGGTAGAACCTCGCATAACGAGTTAAATTTAAAGTAATAGCACGCTTAACGAGCGATGTGGATATGGGAATCCCCGAATCGTGCGATAGAGCTTTCCGTGCAATTTCTACATCAGTCTATGCTTAGAAATTGGAACTGTGCGCTAGCTAGTTAAGATTGTTTCGCTTAACGAGTGTTTCGCATTACGAGTAAGATTTCGGAACGAATTATGCACGTTACGAGGTTCGACTGTATATCAAAATAAAACAAGTGAACGTTGAAACAAAAGGCGTAATGAAATAGGAAGTTTTTCACTTCATAAACTAGGTACTTGTAACACGGTTATATTCATTAATTGTTTTATTATTTTTATTTCTAATCTAATTTTCTGACTGATCCTTGAAAATACCAGATAATGTCTCAGAATTGGAGCTTAAAAATAGTTGGGTATGACAGCCAACATAGATGGTCTCATCAAACCAGCAGAACCAGCCAGAAGAATCAAAAGCTAATTTCTCTGTAGTATCATAGGCTAGCAACTATAAAAAAATCTGTAGTATCATTCTTAAGATCAATTTTAGACAAAAATGAATGCGATATATTGAATAGTTTTGGAACGCATTAAATGAAAAGAGACAGTAAGATGTGGGAAAGGGAAAGAAGAAGTAAAATGGCCGACTGGATGACTTTCGGGAGTCGCGCATGTGCAATTAGTAATCACAATATTGCGTTTTATGTCACCTATATTAAAATAAAACTAATCGAAGATATAGAAATAGAATTATAATATTTTAAATGTGAAATTAGAATAATAGGCGTAATTAAATAACAATGGGAGCAAATATGATGAACCAATTTAGTTAACGATTTTTTAGTATATAATTTGTACGTTGACCTTTTACTATCTTAACTATTGGATCTAATACTGTTATTAAGTTTATTATGGATTGTCCACTTTAATTTGTGGCCTGCATGAGATCTATGCTTACCCACAGTAATAATAATGAGTTAATTGATGTACAGTAATGCCCCGCTTTACGCGAGGGATACGTTCCGGAAAAAAGACGTTAACAGAAATTCCCGCGTCCATAAATAAGTTGATGACTACATTATGTTTATACGCACTCTTTCGCGTAATTTAGTAATAAATTTTAATTTCGCGTTATAGTGAAACCGCGCATAACGGGGTCGCGTAAAGCGGGATATTACTGTATTATCAGGGCTTTTAAAAGTAGCTCGCACTATAATGTGATAATTTTTTTTCTTTCTAATTACTAGAAATGATACCAATTGTATTTCTAACTTTTGAATTCAAACACTATACATCGATCCTATAACGATTTTATAAAAAGTAGATATTTGTTTTGGGATTATATTATTTCTTGATATTTCCATAAATTGTCATTTTAAATAAGCTAATCTCTAACTGCGTTTACTGTCATGACAGAGTAGCAGTCATCATCAAAGATATAAGAGAGAATGTAAGTTCGTAATCTTTGAAAATATGACGTTGACATTAAAGTTGGTTTTGTGTTGGATAAACGAAAACGTGATCTAACTTTTAGTTGATAATTTGTTAAATCAAAATTGCTCATAATGAGTTCGTTAAATATCAAACTTGGATGATGGAATATAAACATCATTTTTATATCTATTTTAACTGGATAATTGTTAATTGTAAATGGTTTGATGACTTTTTAAAATATGTTTAAAATTTAGTGTAACCTTGCTTATTGTAATGTTAGTGCATGCATGGGCCTACAATTAGATTATTATAATTCGTAGTGTGATATTAATTCCAAGTCTAGTTGTAGACCCAATAAATAGATAAATAGCTAACAAGAGCAGTGTGTCGCCGGTATAGTGAAGGCGATTGTTGCAAAACGTAACAATTATTTCAATCAAATGTATTTAACAGACATGTCAACGATTAGTTGCATCAATTTTGTGCTTGTAATTTATTACAGTTTTGAGGTTAAGCTGATTGGACATCGACCAATGGGGATTGAGATAATTGCTGACATAATCGATCATTAATTCAATTAAAATATTTATTAACTGAAATCACGACAATGAACACGTACAAGATAATCTATGCAAATTGTATAGAATTAGAAATTAGAAATAACAATGGATATTAATATAGTAAAACACACTATACAATCAAATTGAATACGAATAAAACAACGAATTGGTTAATTTGAATTAACTTTTATTATTAAATATATTACTCCAAAATTACGGGTTTAAATTGTCAACTTCGGTGGTGGTTAGCAAGTCTGTAACGTAAAAGTTTGTTGTAACTAATATTTATTCGTAATGTGATATCAAATTAGGATGCCCTGTGCAATGGAAACATAACATTCAGACTAGAAATAAAATACAAATAGTGTCTTGGGCTATTCGTGAATATTATTTAATTAGATTAATCGAATTAAATTTTTAATCCGACATCTATAGAGCCTCTTGAACGCGATAGTAAGCCGCAAGAAAACAAAACCGAATTTGTTCCGTGTCTAGGTAATATAAATCCTTGTTCTGAATTTCATTAATAGTTAAAAAGGAATAACACAAACCCACGAGTATGACTCAGTACATCTATTTTACATGTCTAAAATTAATTTGTAACGTGATGTATCCAATTGATTAAAATAGACATTCAATTATTTTGATGTCGTGTTAACTGATTAAGTAAATTGAATTTCGAATAGAGAATAACTAAACTAAAATAAAAATACAATTCAATTACAGAAGAAGCGTTGTAAAAAGAAATGATCCAAATCGAAATATATAACATTATTTTTGTTAGCTAATTGATTACGTCTGTGTCTTTTTTCATTTGTTTTATATTGACATAACTCAATATATAGTCTTAGGTTATTTGTGAATTTGTTAACTAATTTAAAAGACAATTGCGGTTTTAAATTAGAAGCATATTTTTATGTAAAATATATAATATTATTGTATATATATTATCATTCAAAGATTTGTACCAGTATCAGTTATATTTGTAATTTTTAACACATAAACATCGTTTTCACACCGAAAAATCTCAGTTTAAATATTTAAAAAACAATCAAACGGTTACTTAAATAATAAAAAAAACTTTTGTACAGTCATGTTACATAATAGTTACGTATAATAATTTGATATTTGATTATAGTTTTTTTTTGTAACCGACTGTACCTAAGCAATAATGTTTTTTTACTGCGAATCTATTACGGTGTATATCAATAGACTGCAACAGTTCATCCTAAGATTATGTTTGTATTTTGTACAGTTATAGAAACTTACCGCAAATTATTGACAAACGTATCATGGTCGGTGCTGCTTTCAAAAACTTAACTTAAATCTGTAACAATAATATTTTAAATTATATTTTAGTAAAGTAAAGAGTAAATATGAAAAAGGGGATATTATCTCTTTGATTTAAGACACGATGCAATATGGTAATCTCATAGATTGTTACGAAATTAGACGAGACATAAAAGTCCATATAAAATATTATAAATTTATTGTTTTTTATTCATATTAAAATTACAAAAAAAGCCCCAAACTATGTGTCGCGAGTCATTATAATGGGTCCAAAAATGTAACATGTATGTATGTGTTAATAGAATCCTTAATTCTTAATTCCAATTAGATCAAATAAGCATTACCAATATTTATGCCCCCCTTTTGCTAAGACAACCAAGAGGTACGTCCCAAGATTGGAAATTTTTGTTAGATAGGTCGGAGCTCGATCGACTTTGAGAACCACTGGATTAGTAAATTTTAATAGAGGTACAAATTTCAAAACTTTAAATAATTTACATTAAAAATCGTTTAAAACAATTGAATACGTAACTATCAGGAATTGAATCTAAATCGTTTAATGGCGGCGATTTTACACGCGTTTAAAAGACAGTGTCGCCTGAGGGCTGTGTTCGTGACTGCGGTCGCTTTGAAACTGGGGTTACTAGGTAGGTACTATCAATGAAACGTATATTGAATTAATGTAGGTTAGGTTAGATTAAGAAGAAATGCCGATGACATATCCCCTTCAATAATTATGCAGTAAATATTACAATTACAATTGTTTTCTATTATAATTCTATGTTCAAGCGCAGTTAACACTAGAACTACCAGCCAGTCAATATGACCTATTTTTACCAACCGGTCAAAATGACCGGATGACTTATGCTTGCAAAGTATTAAATATAATTCAATAAATTTATTGTGGAATTGTAAAAATTAGAATCGTTTATAAAAAATAATGAGTAAGATTGGCATAAAAGTCTTGTGAAGAATTTTTGAAACCGGTCATATTGATCGGTAGTTCTATTGTTAAGTGGGTGGTTTTCATGTGTACATATAGGTTTGCGAGTAAAGATAAATGAAGATAACTTATATAACACCAATATCGATACCAGTAGGTTATCCAGGTCTTTTAGTAATTATATTAAATTATTATTTTTTAAATCACAAATTTTGTAACATCTATTGATCTTTTATTAGTTAAACAGGACGAGTTTGAATAGTTGATGTAGAATTGATGTAGCGTATAAAATTAAAGAAATTGTCTCCATAATTTTGTAAAATTACACTTTTTGATGTATGCATGAAATCGGCGATCGTGGCCTGAGGTTGAAAGGTTGAGGTACTTAATTTCACAATACGCGTAGTGCATACGAATCAGTATTGTCTTTGTCTACATATATATACCTATATACAGGCATAGTTATGAACATTTTTTCTTAGTAATTTTTCATTTCATCATCTCATTCAGTTATTTAATTTAAGAACTTCTTTTAAGTAAAGTTATTCAGTATACACACGACCTGATGTTTAAATAGAGTGGTCCCTGAGTAGAAAGAACTGTACAAAAATGAATACCGTCCTGGTTAATTAAAGCACTTTTGTAGTACCTACCCGTCTTCATCTGAATTAAGCCCATAAGCTTAATAAAATGAAAATCGTTTATTAGCATAGACACTAAAGGCGTGCGCTTGCTTTTCGTTAGACTTCCGTGACTTTGGAAAGGCGTATGACGAGAAGACCACAAGAAACTCGTCAATCATAGCCTGTACATAAAATAATTAACAATAAAAAACTGAATTTTAATTTAAAAAAAGTAAATATCAATTCATAAATGACATAATTCACAAGAATTAAAATTATATCAGCCTACAAAATAATATGAGAATCCAAATGTTCAATGTAAGTTACACATTTCATTCATCATATTCATTTATCATACATCTCATTTTCATAGTATTAGATGAAATTTATTTATAATGTGCAAAACAGATCACAGCTATTTGTGAACGACTTAATGGAAAACTAAGCACTCACTTTGTCACTTTATATGAAATAATAACGGTAATAAACAAAAATTTGAAATAAAAATCAGTAAATCAGTATAAATCGTTAACATTTCAAACTAGCTTATAAATATTTAACACACTAAATAAAGAAAGTACTTTACGTATAATAATGTGAAAACTTGAATTTCTAATTAAAGTTATTTTTAACTACGCACTATAATTAAGAGTTATTGTTTAAAAAAACAACAACACTTTTTTTTCTTCAATTACAATTAAACTTTGAAGTTATTAGGTTAACTGTCAAATTTAAATATTTGTAATAATAATAAAAAATAAATCATTCGCATTTTAATTATAATAATAATGTTTCCTTAATTAAATTTAGAGAAAAAAACTAAGTCATTAGTGTTATATTAATTTGATTATAAAACAAAAACGAATACGAATTTCGGTTTTTGTTTTTAGCAATAATGGTGTGATAATTAATTTGCTATTTTTATATAAATTTAGCGAAATAACTTCCTTTTGTGTGTTAATTATGTAAGTTTGTTGTTATATATATTATAACTAAATATTATTATTAATATTTTTTCGACCCCTTTTTACATATTTTACTTTGTGTCTCGTCTAGCTTACGTACTTTGTATACTATAACATTGAATTTAGTTCAGATTATGTACAATTTCACACAGTCTTTACTGGTATATGTATCATTATTGCATTTATAATGTTAATTTGGTAATTTATTCCATTTTTTCTGTTAATAATTAGACGTTGTAATATCAATAGTGTGAAGTATGTTTGATATATAAAACACCTGATTCTTGGTAAAAATTTGATAACTATTGAACATAATACTGAATATGAAAGTAGAATATTTTAAAAAAGTTTCAGATTAACGGTTGAATTGAATAAAAGCCGGTAATGGAAAGCGCGTTGTATTTCGTTTAGGCGGGCGGATTATTTCCGCTACCATCTACTATTATGTTATGTTATATTATTTATTTTTATTTATTACTTAATATTTTAAATTTTTTATAATACAATTGAATATTTGATAAAAAAATTAATTAAATTAAATTGTTTTATATTCAAAATACACTAACACAATATCACTACGAAATATTATTTAAAATAATAACCAAAGTTGTTATTTTTCAAACAATAGAAGGCTGCAACTCACCGTGTGCGTTAGCGCCGCGTGCAAGCTGGACTGCCAACACCGTGGGAGATTTCGTCTATGTATAAGAGATGTGGTTGCACCCACCACTTCGCCAAAAGGGATGACTATCACAAATTAAGTTGTTCACTCATAACTGGACCGTTTAAACGTGAGGCGTAAATGATATGCAGTCGAAGAAGTCTTCGTGTATTATCGTCTTTTTGCTTATTGATGTTTTGTTAGTAATACAAATTATAACAACATAACAGCTTAGAAATTAGAGCGCATTTATACGAAGATAATGAACAATATCTATCGGCTAATAAGGTTTTAAATTGCTACAATTTTGTAATAGCCATGGTTGGTAGAATTTAAACTAGTTCGATCATCGCGAGTCCTGAATTACAATATTCCATCTCTTGATCAAATACAACATAAATACGCAAAACTAATACATTTTATTTATTTATTTATTAGGTACTTGATAATGCAGAAAAAATAATACAGAGTAAATAAGCGAGTAAAGAGATGGCGGCGTTATCGCTAAGAAGGTATTTCTTCCAGGCAACCAACTTTGAAATGTACTTTTTATTGTTTAATCATTTTTGGGAATATTTTTGAATTAATGAAATACATATCTACAGAATAAAAACAATCGGAAAGTAGAAAAGCTTGAACGTAGTAGATTGTCTATTGCTAATTATAAGTCTATGTGCGTGCTTCTTCTTTTGTTTTAGTTTGTTTAATTATTAATAAACTAGTAATATTATACCGACGAATAATATTTCATCAAATCTTGTTATACCTACATTTTTTATTAATACTTATAATATAGGGACTGGAACACTCCTATAGTGGCTTCTGGATACTCGATCCAAACTAATACTAATATATCAATATCAGTATTAGTTGCGAATCGCTAATAAATATATTATACTGGATATATTTTCATAATAATATTATAATACATTTAACTAGATACAAATTCACTTATGCAATTAAAGTGCGTTTATAAACAAACATGTAATATAAAGAAAAACATATTACGTAGATAAAAAAGATTTAGGCCTACATCTAATTAAAAAAAAGTATATCATTAGAATAATTATAAACAGAATGTATTATAAATTGTTTTAATTGCTTGAAAATGTTATTTCCTATAGTTATTATTATTATTATTATTTTATAATAATTTGACATGTGATCACAGGCCAACTATGCCGGCCATATAAATAATTTTTTAAAATCGTAATAAAACAAATCATAAATAGCATTATAGCTTCAATTTTAAAATATAATAATGAAATAAAATAAATTATTACAATAATAATATTAAAACTGTTTATGACACAAATTGGCATACCAGCTAACTTTAGTCAGAATGAGCGATTATATTCAGGATGTAATGATAAGAAAAAAAATAAAATAAATACAATACATTACATAAAATAATCAGAAATAAAGTCATAGACTGAATTCACTGATTGACTGAAGGAGTCGATCTTCTGTATACTTTAAGAATATTTTGAACGAAATCGACCTCTAAAAATTGACTTAACATGTGGTCATTTACCCAATAATTTTTGGGTTGTATTGGTTATAATAGCGGCACTAAACCTAAAGTTTAGCCTTTAAACGCGGAAGTAACAGTCAAAACAAAATTTTTGCGATTCCCTATTGTGATTAATATTTTAAAAACAATACATTTAAAAATAGTGTGACTAATATGAATTAAATCCAAATAGGAAGCAATTGTTTCGTAGAACAGGAAAATAGTTATAAAAGTACAACTGTTTTTAACTTACTCCTAAGGTCGTAGGTCCATATCCAACGAAATTAACACTAGATTTACCAGCTTCAATATACCTATTTTTACCAAAACCAAAAAAGTATATATTTGTTACAAATATATATAAAATAATATAAAATTCATAAAACTAATTCTTCTGTTATAAATTAAAGAAGATTAGAAGAATTAAAGAAAATGTTACACGCAGTAGGAATTTTAATTTGATCTTGCAAGACCAGTCATTTTGACTGCTCTGGTAAATGTTAGTGTTAATTAATATGTCGTATTCAGCAAATATTTAATACATCGACTTTCGTTAATAAAATAGTGTTGTATTATATATAACTGTTTCATTGTCCCTTTTTAAAATATTTTTTACGCTTTTGAACGATTGGCCGAAGCCTTTTGGTAATAACGCCGGGTTTCAATTCTCACTAGAATCAAATATATAATTATATTTTCGTAATATATAATTATTGTTTTATATTTATTTGCATTTGTGTGTATCATTTTAATTTGCATCACCCGCTATTAATTGACATTGTTTTTTCTATAACAATTTCTAAAAGAAATTACTTTTATTGATAAGATCGCCAATTGTTCTAAAGCCACGTCTCCTGCGAGTGTTTCTTCGAAACATTACACAAAAACATTGAAACATTGGGGCGTGGCCGTACACAATGTTTTTGCTTTCCGTCGACCACGGAAAACAAAAAACATTGTGTACGAATACAAAAATGTGTATGGCCACGCCCCAATGTTTCTCTGTTTTTGTCTAATGTTTCGAAAAAACACGCGCAGGAGACGCGCCTTAAGCTTGTGCTAAATTGTAATATCTAAAAACGCGACTATTATCACGTCTTCAAGTTAAAATAAAATTTGTTTTCGTTAATAAATAATATTATATTAAATTAAAAAATATGCGTAATTAATTGTACATTAACGTCACCTTATATTTAAGGCAGAATTAAATTGTCTACTTTAAATTATCAAGTGAACAATTACAGATTAGGGCCCTAATGATAATAAAACAAGTGTTGTATTAATAATATTGAAGATATTAAGATTAAAAAATCGGTGCAAAGAATGATGTATAAATGTTAAAATATTTAACAAGACGATTAAATTGTCTACTTTAAATTATCAAGTGAACAATTACAGATTAGGGCCCTAATGATAAAGAATAGTTAATTAAAAGTTAGTCGTATTTCAATTGTCGTTGTGATTTGTTAATTGGTATAGACTATAGTTTGACGAGTTTCTTGTGGTCTACTTCACGTCATACGCCTTTCCGAAGTCATGGTAGAGTCTAACGATGAGTTTAGTGCCTATGCTAATAAACGATTTTCATTTCAGTTAATTGTTAGCGTAATTATAATTGTTTTCTGTATTACGAAGTATGGTTTAGGTATTTAGTACTTTTTAGAAAGAAAAAAATTATAACTGTTGTACAAAAAAATAACCCAATACAACATAAGTATTTATTATAATTTTTTATAATAATAATTTAGTAAAATGCAAATTCTATGAATAAGGTAAAAATAAAATATATTTTGTTATTATAATCATTTAGAGGATGAAATAATTGTTTGAGAAGCCTTCGTCGCCCCATCGGCATCGTCGCCACGTTTCTTTAGTTTTGCAACTCGGCAAGTCGCTCGCGTATCTTATTTATTGCTAAAAGTGGAGATTCGCGACCATGGCGCAACGAACGACTCAACTTTGCCCTAAGAAGATTATAACTTATGTTTTAGGGCTGCCAATTGATTAATTATTAACAATCAATTTTAGTTTTATTTACATTTATGTTTGCAATCAATACAGACGTACTATCATGTTTATTTGAAAACTTTGCAGCAGACATGGTAACAACGAAACTTCACAATTAATAATAAAACGTCTAAACTAATGAACATGATTTTTTAAATTAATTTATATCTCCTCATACAATGTTATTGGTAATTTGCCTATGTTTAGTATGTCACGTTTAGTTAGTACATATTTGATTAATATTGAAATAAAATAGCAAAATCATAACGCTTAGAGAGTTTGCGGTTATTATATCATATGCGGTAATTCAAATGTAAATCGTAATTATAATTATTTCTTAGTAAACTTACAAAATAATTACGATACTCCAGTGTGGCCTTAACCGGTAATTAATCATCTTATTTAAATTGTTAGGTCGGTCAATTAGCAGTTACAAGATTATGCTAGTTTTTTTATTTGTTATATTATCTATACTTGCAAGCTAGCGTTATCGTAAGCACTGAAAATGCAGTTGTAATTAAGCAACTTTTAAAAAAAATATATTGCGGCAGTTAAAACAAATTTTTAAGAAATTCGCACACGGGTCAGCCTAACCCACTCAGTCGGTATAGTAAATAAAAAAGTTTGCAATAAAACATATGCCAACCCTAAAACGAATCTCGAAACTGTCTTTGATATGGAGTGAATGGCTTCTATTAGATGCACGTTGTTATACAATTTAATTTTTTTAATTAATAAGTCCGTTTGAGATGTTTCAATTTACTTTTGTTTTCATAACATGTTAGTAATTGTTTCAAATTGAGGTTTTTGACAAGCTTCATTTGTACGCTATAACTGTAACAATGTTATCTAGATTTTTGTTTTAACCCAATTTTTTTAATTAACAAATGACTGTCCTTTATAACTGTTTTTCATTGGTCGATATTGACTGCACGCGGGAACTTTCCGAATATAAAATACGTTTGTTTAGTGCTATTACTGTGGGCTTATCACGAATTTTAGTCTGGCTTTCGAACCGAGTTCACTTCAAGCGATTTGTATGGAAATTTGAGCAGCGCCACCGCGTGCGCATTTGGAACTACAATATTTTAGATACTTTTTGTTAATTTTCGAACGTCTTGATCTTTCGTTCATTTGATAGATTGCTGGTGCTCGTTAGTCGTTAGTAAAAATTCATGATCCCGATTGTTAACGGATCCGTTTTACTTGTGACAGCTCGATTCGAAAGCCAGACTAAATTCGTGATAAGCCCACTGATAGCTGGTAAACGTTCGCTCAATCGGCACTCGACTTCTATCTCGAATTGGAAATGGTTCACATTTGTGTGGCATTTAAGAATCTTTCATATACTTTGACAATTTTTGAAATTGCGTCGGTTTTAAAGAAATGTTATCACGTATTTGGTTCTAATTTTTGATTTATATTATATGACAATAAATGTCTACATATGATACGAATATCCCATCTACATTTTTATAATTATTGTTTTCATTAATTCTAACTTAACATTGCCTTCACTATAATGTGTGATGTGTCGTGTGATGTCGTCCTATCCTATAATTGAGATATGATTTAGTTTATAATAAGTTTTGTTGGAATATAAATAAATTATAATATGTAGGAGTAGGTATATGTGTTGTTATTTATTTTACAAGAACAATTTATTTTCTATAACAAACCAATACATTGAATCATGATGTACAATATAAAGGTAATTATTTATTATATGAATGCAGTAATACCCCGCTTTACGCGACCCCGTTATGCGCGGTTTCACTATAGCGCGAAATTCAAATTTATTATTAAATTACGCGAAAGAGTGCGTATAAACATAATGTAGACATCAACTTCTCTATGGTCGCGGGAATTTCAGTTAACGCGATTTTTACCGGAACGTATCCCTCGCGTAAAGCGGGGTATTACTGTATAAGATTTAGTGTTAAACAGTTATAATATTAGGAATAAATATGTTTTAAGTTCATGCTCTCTTTAGTTTGAATTATTTGAATACGTAAATCGGCGTAAAAAATAATTTAAAACCGAGAGTAGTCACGGCCCATAGAAAATTACCCAAGCATGGCGCACAATTTTAATCTGTTTCATAATATTTCCTATGTTAATAATTTAATTGTTAAAATTTTTAAGAGTTTTCACATAGAAAATTAGAGATTTATATGAACTTACATGCACTTCTTATATTCACACTATAATGAAGGCATTTTAGCTTCCTGCTATGATAATAATAACTCTATTTTATTTTATTTGTAATCTTCTTCTTTTATTAATGGCCTCAGATATCTATTAAAGACAATTCTGCCAATGTCGAGTATTCAATAAGAAATTATAAAATTTTAATTTACACGTAAACCCTCATTTCTTCCCAAAAAAAAAAAACAATTGTAGTCAAGTAGTATAATCTGCGATTATCCAGAAACTTATCAGAGGGAGATAGAGAGATCTATTACATCCACTTGATCTATGACGCCTATGGTCAGCACGCAAGCTCTTACACAAAGGTCTCGGTTCTACTAATATTCGTAACTACTATTAACATACTAGTCCTTCCTAATCCATACCCACACTATTCGGTATTCTAGATTAAGGTCCGTCGTTTCTATGTATGTTATGTATTTACTCATTCCAATGCCCAACCACCAAGAAACAATCCCTACTAATATTATAAATATGAATGTGAGTTTGTTTATTACGTTTTCACGCAACAACTGCTTAACCGATCATCATGAAACTTTGTACACATATTTTTGGAGGTACTAGAAGTAACATATCCTATACTTATTATTTTTAAAAATTATTTATTTTTTACTATAGTTTCCAAGTGACTATAGTTTCAGCTGTTTGGAATTTTTCTATATTTATTTTCGTCTGGCATTTTTATATATGCAGTTTAAAACTATTTGAATTTTTGAGGTTAAGTGTCATTTTTGTCATTTTAATTCATGCTCTTCTTCTTTAAAAATACCTCGGAAGCGGAAATCTGGTCTAAATATAGTTATCATATTGGTTCATTTCTATTGAAATGATCTCTGATACTTATTTAGTAACGCGGGTAAAAGCTAGTTTGTAATATAATCATTAAAGGATTTTGTAGGTAGGCTACTATTCAATAAGTAAATACGACTCCATAGTAAATAACCTTAATACAAATGATGCAATCGATTCCCCTTTTGGTGCTAAAATTAAAGATTAGAAAATAGCACGCTTGCTCCTATAATTTTATAAAATTGTTTTAAGACATAAAAGTGTAAAGGCGGTTTGTTAAATAGAGCTGCCATTAAAATTCCATCAGGTTTTGTAAATAAATAAAGATTTTATGTTCGTATATTTATTTTTATTATTGGGTTATCTAATAATCTTGGTAGAACTGTAGCGGATATTGTCATATTATATTTATATTTATTTTCATAAGAAAAGACGTTCTTTCATTTCAGTAATATATTTTCACAATTGACATTTGACATATCTGACATATACTTTTTTATAATTCTTTTTTCGTGTAGTGTACTCTACAGAACAAAATAGTAAATGATTGCTTTGGAAATCTATGATCTATCTAAATCAGTTTTAGCTAATATTAAAATTATTTCTATTTGATTTATTATTATTATTAAAACAATAATTAACGTATTAATAAATTTAAACTATAAATAGAACAGTTTCCGATACTCAAATGTCATTTTTTGAGACAATAGAGAAAATAGTTTCGAACTCGAGTTCATTGATTACTATAAACTTAATCGAGCAAATGTTTCGTCCGTAAACGAGTAATTCTACACAATAGTTACTGTTGAAGCTCATACTTAACATCTACACTATGAATAAATGAAGTGAAAATCGTTTATTAGCATAGGCACTAATATAAAGGCGTGCACTTGCAGATCGTTAGACTTTACCATGACTTCGGAAAGGCGTATGACGAGAAGAAGACCACAAGAAACTCGTCTTATGAAACTTAAACACAAGTTTAATAGTATTATTATCGCATGTATATTGATTGCACAAAATATCACGTGCTCGTAAATAATCGAATACATGAACCATTATAATTAAATTCTGTGAGCAAAGTTTAATGTTTAAATCATAGGATGACGTTATGATTCTATTACAAATTCACTTAGATCATAGTAGGTGACGTCGGCTGATGAAGATAAGCGCAATTTGTTATTATTTAGTCACCTTTCACAACTAATTGTTACAATTAGTATTATGATGGGTCTTAATAGGGTTTCGTATCTATAATTATGTCTACTCTTAAATGTTAGAAGAATTACTCTTATCTATGAAATCTGGGTCGGTACCAATGTTACTTGGAATTATGTAAGATAGAAATTACCTACTAAACTTCTAATTCATTCAGTTGCACTCATTATCGCTGCCGGTTCTTCAAACTACCCATTCAAGTTTGGGCTTCAAAAAAAATTGACACGTTTAACAAGGACAGTTATCTATGTAAATAGATAAAAAAAAATTACAATCAAATTAGTCTTGTGCAGGTTTGAATCTTTAATCTGAAGAGAGTTTATGTTATGTATCTTTTTATAGTAGGGGCCATCCATAAATTACGTCACATTAATTTGATGATTTTTTACCCCCTCTCCCACACACTCACATTTGTGAAACCCCCCCACTTTACCTAGTGTGACGTCACATATTTTGCAATTTTACACCTAGGAATTATTAAAGTTATTTTTTCAATAAAATCAAGATCAAATCAAACATAGATATGAAAATTAACAAAATAATGTTTTTATACTTGGATATATTATATTTTGAAATGTGACGTCACGAAATTTAGGACCCCTCCCCTCCTCTTGTCACTTCATCAACCCCCTCCCCCCTCTTAACGTGTGACGTAATTTATGGATAGCCCCTAAGCTAGAGTGCGGTTCATGAGCAAATCAAATCGCCTAAATTTTAGATTCAAAATACTTTTAAATATCTCCAAAGATAGTACTAACTTTCATTTAGAAAACGACTCCTTATCATTTGCAAATTGTAAAAGTATTAACATAAATATTGAATTAAACTTTAATGACAATGTGATGTTAATTATTTATAATCGCCAGCATTGACTATTCAATACTACGGATTAAGTAATGTCGAGATAAAAAAAAACTTGATACAGCCACTGATACGGCCATTGTTTAATAAAAATCCCCATGCATCAATTAACAATACTTTTAAATCTACGTAAAGAAATAATATTTTATTAAATATTTAACAAAGTGACAATTTAAAGAGGATCTAAATTCATATGATTGAAATTTTAAATACAATGAGAGGAGTCTGTGGGCTTATCACGAATTTAGTCTGGCTTTCGAATCGAGCTGTCACAAGTAAAACGGATCCGTTAGCAATCGGGATCATGAATTTTTACTAACGACTAACGAGCACCAGCAATCTATCAAATGAACGAAAGATCGAGACGTTCGAAAATTAACAAAAAGTATCTAAAATATTGTAGTTCCAAATCCGCACGCGGTGGCGCTGCTCAAATTTCCATACAAACCGCTTGAAGCGAACTCGGTTCGAAAGCCAGACTAAAATTCGTGATAAGCCCACTGATTTGTTAATCTATGCACATTCGTCTTCTCCACCGGAACCTAGCTTAGCAAGTTACTACAGAAAATAAAAAAATCCAGCGATATAACACTAAAATACTAGCTTTTACCCGCGGCTTCGCTCGCATTTAAGTCATTAAATAAATATCGGAGATCATTTCAATAGAAATGAATCAATATGATTCCAAACAGCTGAAACTATAGTCAGTTAGAAACTATAGTAAAATTTATATTTTTTAAATAAAAAGTATTCTATGTTACTTCTAGTAGGTACCTCCAAAAATATTTAAGTAGTTGTTGCGTGAAAACGTAACAAACAAACTCACATTCACATTTATAATATTAGTAGGGAAGTAGGTATACTTTTGAACATAAAGTAGAGGGTATGTAATGTATTAGAATAAAAAATAAATAATGTATCCCAGTAGTGCAATAACATTATAGTACTGCAGTAGGTATGCACTTGATTATTAGAGGTGCCCAAGCTCATTGGTAGTCCGAGCCATTTTTCAAAATTTAAAATTATTCGCGAGCCGCAATTAAATACGTATTTAGAAGGTATGCAAAAAAGGTTGCATTTAATCTTTCATATTTGTTGTCAGTAATTTAAAAGACGTTTTGAAACACATACGGAACGATAATTAAAAAATATATATAATAGCACAAAAATGAAAAGGGAACTACTAATGTACCAGACATTTATCGAGAGCCACAAATAATGCTTCAAAGCCCGCAGGTTGGCCTCCCCTGGCATATAGTTTTTGCCATTACTCCACCATTTCTATTCATATAGGTTTCTAATATTATTAAGAAAAAAACAGTAGTATTAAAAGGTGCCTTCACCTCAATTTTCTTTATTAATTAATTAGCAAAAAAACTTATTTATTAGTTGTTTAGTTATTGGAGTAAAAAAACGTGTGAAATGATTATTACAACTTAAAACGTTGAGCCAAGGACTACGTTTATTCATATTTGCGTTTTAAAAATATTGGATTTTGAAAGACCTCAATAATAACATAGTAGGCACTATATTTTTAATATTGGGAATGTAATTTAGTTTATTATCTATCAACAGTTTATTAATATTTGAATTATCTAATTTAGATGTATCTGGATCAGAAGTTCCCAAACTACCTATTGGTCGAGAGCGAATATTGAGTGAGTCTCAAGATGTAATATATATGTATGTGTCAATAGAACAGTCCTTTATTCATATTAGTATTTTCATTCCATTTAGAAATAAGAAGGCATTAAGTAGTTCCGCGACTCGCTACTAGGGAATCTGAGCTTTGCCAATATTCATACCCCCATTTTTCTAAGACAGCCAGAGGTGGGTCTGAAGTTTGGGAGTTTTTGTTAGATAAGTCGGAGTCCAGTCAACTTTGAGAACCGCTGATAAAGATAAACTAGTGCTACCAGTTGAAAAATAAAACTAATTTTTTGCACAACCAAAATAAATATATTTATTATTAATATTTAACACTAGTCCCCAAATATAGCATCAAGACAGTTACATTACACAATTTATTTTTAATACCATTGTTTGTTTTAGTTATGTAAAAAAAAGAAACTAATTAATATGTCGTTAGAAATACTGCTAAATGTTAATTCTTATTAGATTAATGACCGTGTAATTATGCGTTTACTTTCGCTTACATTTACAATTTCAACGATTCAGGTTTGCGTACAAAAGTAGACACGGCGACATATTTTGTACGCCTCTATTTAGAAAGATAACCTAATAAATATTTATCTATTCCCGCTCAAAATTAGTCCTATAATAATTTCCGCACGCAATCCTGAACTGTCAAAATTTTAATGACCACTAGATCTAATCAAGTCTTGAGTTTTATTAGATTTCTTCTGATTTAGTTGGATACGTGTTGGTTTCTATTTGCTTTTCTTCCGAAACAGACCTCTTCATTTGATTACTTGAACCTACTAATATTACAGGTGGCCTTAGTCGATTGTTATTATTATAGAAATCTGCTGGCAATATAACACCTGTCCTATGCGTAGCTGAAAAATAAAAGAACTTTCACTAAAATGTGCGTATACAATGTAACGCATCGAATAGTACATGTTAAAAGAAATTATGCATTGAACATATTTTTACCCATTAAATAAGCGATGCCAAACGAGTAAGAGTGTTGTTATTTTGTTCGTAGAGTAGTGCGTATTTAAAGTTAAATTAGTTTAAAAAAACTATTTTAGTGTACAGTTGAATCTGGATAAACGAGGACTGGATTAGTAAGAAAACTCTCTAAGCGATATGGTCAAGTCCACAGGCGTAATCAGGGTGGGGCAGGATGGGGCGCTTGCCCCACCCTGGCTCTGACCTGTAAGGTACCTAATCAAGCCAAAAAAATTTAATTATCTAGGTCCTAACTACAATATTTAATATCCGTAAATATCCTTAATATCCGGGGAAAGACCGCGGGTATAGTTTGCTGGTTACATATTATTTTAGACTGCTGCCCCACCTTGAGCCCATGGCTGGCTACTCCCATGGTCAAGTCCCGTTGCTTTTAACCCCTAATACCTCTATGAGTGAGAGTTTCTTAGGTACTCTAGACGTCTGTAAGCGAGAATATTTATAATAATATTTCAATAGAAATCTCAAAACTTTTATTAACGTCTATAAGAGAGAGAACTATTTCCGAACTTTCGTAAGTTAGAAACTGTTTTAGTGAGAATAATATTCGAATCGTTTGAATTCTCGCTTATCCATGTCCGATTGCACCTATATAATTTTACCTGTATCAACAAGATCATCAGCAATAATGTCTCTAATAAGATTTATTGATAAAATCAGGACGAAAATACCAACAATCTTTGACATCTTTTCAAATTTAAAGTTACACGAATGAATATCGAAACAAAACTGTTTCTTTCAGAACTAAAGCAACTATTTTTATACTAAAATACTCATAAATCTTTTAACATTATTATCTATTGTTAAAAGAAAAATACAATATAATAACAAAAATATTATCTAATTAAATAAAATGACGGGAAAACAACAAACAACAATTTAAACATATAGTTTATTTCAAAATATAAATTATTTTACAATTGTTTAGTTATGGTTTACATTTTACAAACGCTGGAAGTAGTACTAATAATAAAGAATTAAGGTTATTCTGCTACTGCTTGATCCATCGGAACCTATAAGGTGCATTACTATCCTTCCTGCTGATATGCTCGGGTTCCATGGATGACGCACGCCGCACGCTCCGTTTGTAAACATAGGGTTGATACGAACGGGGCTTAACGTAAGATGACTCTATCACACGTGGCGTCGGGCGAGGTGGATTGATGACATGTACTTCTCCATAGTCCGGATCCGGTTTTATATAACTTGATTCAGTGACACGTGGAGTGGATTCAGGTGGATTTATAATATGAACTTCTCCAGAGTCTGGATCCGGTTTTATATAACTTGATTCAGTGACATGTGGTCTGGATCCAGGTGGATTGATAACATCAACTGGTACAGATGGTACATAATGAACACTGCGTTTGTGTGCGTGCATCCCTTGGTGGTGAGAATGGTGTCCATCTAAGAACAGTATGATAATTTAAACTGACGTGTCCTAACTTTAAATGAGTTATTGAAGTGATTAATTAATTACCAGCATGTTGTTCATGACTGTCGTCTCTAGATATGTGATGTTGATCTAAAAGCAATATAACATTTATAAATTTATTTGAAGCCTAAATACTCTCTGGCTATTCATGTTTGTGTAATATACTGATATATTACATTAGGCATCACAATGTGATAAAAAGAGAAAGAAACATACGTAGAGAGGGAGAGAGAGAAGATTATTAAGTCGAGTACGAGCTTTGCTTTATAGCAGAAATCATATATTTTACCTACAAAATACAATATTCAATACAACACAATATAATTTTCAATTCAAAACAAAATAGAATACTCTTTATATAAGAATAATGATTGCGCCTTTTTTTGTGTTGTGTCGTTCAAGTAAGTCTTACCTCCATGTCCAACATGTCGTTTTCCCCTTTCATGACCTGCATGTGGCGCATTAGCATGATGATGGTGATGGCCTGGAAACGAGGTCTTTACAAAGAAACTCAACGCCCGATTTATTATTACAATATTACGATTACGCTGAGAATCGATTGTTATTTCATTGTTTCATTATCGGTTTCCATGCAAAATTGTAACAGCATGTCTCGGCTTTCAATAAACGATTGAAATACAATTTAGTTGCATTAGGGCCTTTGCATCAATTAGTGTTGTTTTGGTCGTGTAGTTTAAGCACTAAGGTTGGAGGTTATTTGTTGCGATTTTAAAAAATAAAGCAATAAATGATTATTATTTTAATAATAATTACCAGCGTGATGTTCGTGTTGATGGTTTTGGTCTGTTGGAATTATAAGACCATACTGATGATCTGTAAAAAAACCAATTATATTTTAGGTAAGTGCAAAAATTGTTTTGAAAAAACGTCCATCACCTTTGTGACATTTATGTGGTCAATGTGTGTTTAGTGTTGGTCCACATACAGCTTGCAATGCCTAACAATGTTAATACCTAGGTCTAGGTATTATTGTTTAGTACTAGATTAGATTTTATTATAGGTTATAACTTAAGCTTGGGGCGTAAATAGAGTTTTGGTTTTATGAAAAAGAAAAAGGGTCACCTGATTCTTCTCCATGAGTTCTGGGTGGATGAGTATGGTGACCGCATTTTAGACACCTTCGTTTCCTATTAGAATCATATAGTTTTATCAGACCTAATGGAATTATAACTGCATTACGTGCAGTTCTGGAATTAGCATCATCAGCACGATGATCAAGATTCTGTTCATCATGATGCTTTACAATTGTACGTCTGTTTTTGTCAGGAATAACAGCGTTGACGACAACTGGGTGCTTTTTACCGGAAGAAATGTCATCTTTTGTATCGGATTTGGTGCTGATTGCAACTGGAGTTTTTTGCTGACTGATCACTTTAGGGGTTGCCGGGTTTGTCGCTAAACTCCTTAAGGGTTTGTCGATTCGTTTTAACAGAACTACGGGTTCGGATTCCGGTGCTCCTGGTTCTAGTGGGGATTGGAAATAGGCTAATGCTTCTGAAATAAATATATGTTATTTACTAATGTTATTGTTACAACAAACCTAATTTGTTAGAACTTTCGTACGAGTTTCTTGACGATTTCACAAATTGACAGAAACAAGTGTTTTAGAGTTTTACAATATGTACAATTTATCTTTAATAGTACCCAAAGTAGGATACGTTTTCTGAAAAAATTTTAGAAGGGACCGTTTCCGTTTACCGTTTCTAAAGTATTAAACACACTAATCGTCATTTAAACCTCTTGTTTTAGTCAATAAAATATCAACAATGCATATAAAGAACAAATACTAAAGTAATAAACAAATACATTACCGGCAGCCGCGTCTTTAGCACTTAGAAAATAAATTAAAAAAACGAACTTAATACAAAATCGCATTGTGGACAACCGCATCGAGCGATAATAGCGGTTGAAAACATTTCACATTTTATAACGAAACAACTTATATTTATATTTTTTGCATTATATTAATTGATTGGTCATATGTCACTTGTTTACAACGCTGCATTCTTTTATTTATTAATACTAACGTTTCTATATTATAATTGTATACGGTTATTATATTAGCTCTAAATTAAATTAAGCCCGCTCTTGGTTTTAATATCGTCGCCTTTTTGAATTTGAATAACTCAGACTCCCATCTCGTGTACTAACATCACGTCAATTGAAACAAATTTAGTTGAAAGGAGTGTGTCAAGCTAAAAGGAGTATATATGTCTCCTCAAGCTGGCAAAGTGGAAGCAATTATCGAATGCAGATCTGTCTGGACCACACTCTAGCTTAACATTAGGTGGGGCTTGGAACGATACAGAGAAGATTAGGATGACCCCTGCGCAAGGATGACACGCAAAATCATGAAGCGTTCCACATTTTTTAAAAAATATATAATTAAAAAACATCAGGGAATGTAGTGAATTTCGATAATGAATTAGTTATTGTAAAATATGACCAATAGAGATCATTGATTGCAAATACTATGCATGTAAAACTGAAACTAATAAATTATTTAATTTTTAATTTGGTTGAAAGTTATACGCTGCTACAGAAAAGAATGTAAACAAATCATTTTAAAAAATTAATAAATTAAATTGCATTCTCTGTTAACTATAACTCTATTTTATTAAGTCTTTAAGCGAAATAATTTATTAAGCAATATAAATATATTACAAAGTTGAAATGATGTAATTTTTCAAGAACTTTAAATAATAAATATTCTGAGATGGACATTTATCTATATAGGAAATATTCCCGAGCAAAAAAAGGGGTCTTACGTTTTATTTTCGTTTGATAGGCTTAAACATTTATTTATTAATGCTAATTTACACGTCATGGGTCAAAAATAATTAAAAAGTAAGTGAATGCTGTTTTTATTTATCAACAAAAATCTAAAATTGTTTTTATTAAAAAAATATTATCGTGAATTCGTAAATGTAGATATTGAGCACTAAAAATGTTTCATACAAAACAAAATAACTTATATTACCTATATGGAAAACAAAATACAGTTTAATTAAATATCATAGTTTAGGAGAGTTTATCACTTGATTGGATTGTCAGAACAATTACTTTCGTTTTAATCTTATGCTCTCATTGTTTTTAAGTATGTAGCTTGACATTTTAAAAACAACATAAATCTGGTACAACAATTAATCAAACAATAAGATACGTATGACAAATAAATATTGGTCATTTTTTGTCTCTATACGTTTTATCTTAAACTTTTTAAGTGCTCATTAAAAAAACAATTGAATGGATTATAAATTTATTGTTTTATTTTATAAATGAGGAATGCATAAATTCATTTTTGTTAAATGAAAAATCATTTCTAATAATAAATTAACTCGTAATTGCATTTAAAAAAAGACTGTTCTTGTGTTCTATTTACTTTAACTAATAATATAAGCGTGATTAATGACGACTAATTAATGGTTAAACGAAAAATGTCAAATGAAAAATCGTGTCTGGTCATAAAATAGCTCTTGATTTTTTTTATAGAAAATAAAAGTCGTGTACATTACCGACAGGTCAAAGTCGTAATAAATTGGTTCATTATACTTTGAGTAACCTTACATGCCGTTGTTCTCACGCGTGTGTCAAATAATTTGATGCGTGTATCTAATACGTGTTATTTCATCTGTACTTATTACAATGATTTTAATAGAAATAACATCCAATAATTGAATGGAATGGAAATATATAATTATTAATGGAATATTTGTATAAATTGTTCAATTATTACTTGTAATAATTTTCTAATAATAATGAACAGTTGTGTCATCGACAAAAACTACGCAATATTAGAAAATAATTATTCGAACTCTCAGGAGCTTCAGACACGCCCACTTTTATTTTTAACCAATTACGGTTGTAGAATTAATAATATAGTAAATTACTATTGGTCAATGTTAAAACTGTGGAAAATGGATTCAAAAACAAAAGCGAAAACAGTTCTAAGCAGGACTCCACATAAAGATACGTTTATTTAGTAACTGACAAACGTATTCGTACAATAGTACCAGTAAAATAAACCCAGAGTTATTGCAGCGAGGTAACATGATTAGCGCATCTGCCACGAACTCGTAATGGTTTCGTTGCATCTATTATAGAGTAACTTATCCTAATGTTACCGTACAATTGAGTAGAACAGTTATTTATTAAATATAAGTTCAGTAAACATTGCCGATTTCAGAAGTGAAACGGATATAGTAGATTTTTAAATGGTAGAAATAGAATTCTATGTAGCAATTCACTCTGGATTATTTTCTTTCTATCGCGCAGGTTTTAATTAGAGGCTGCACTATACTTTGTGATGGTGTTATAAAGATAAAGAAGGCATTAATTAACACTAGATTTACCAGACCAGACAAAATGACTGGTCTTGGAGGTTCAATTTAAAATTCCTACTGCATGTAACATTTTATTTCTGTAATTATATCATGACTTTTGTAGTTATAACAGAATAATTAGTTTTATGAACTTTATATTATTTTACATAGATTCGTAGCAAATATATATATTTTTTTGGTTTTGGTAGATATAGGTTAAATAGCTGGTAAATCTAGTGTTAAAAGAGTGGTTACCAGTTACCAATAATTTTAGTATGAAAGTAAAGTGACTTAGTCACGTCTCGAAATTAACTTGAAAATATAGCTTTAATGTCCTGTCAATCTAGACGGCGCTAACTAGTCTCCTCAAGCCGGCATAGCGAAGGCGGTTGCTACGTAGTAGATAGTCCAATCATGAATCGCATTTAAATCTGTCAATGTGGTTTGACTGAAGTGATTTTAGAGATTATGTCGCTGACTGTACAATCATTATGGTGTATTATAACATAGCTAACGTTCTGACTGGGATTGATTTGTTCCTATTTTCAACATTAAAATTTGACACAAACACGTTCTACTATTAAATTGAATTAATGAGCAAAATATTCTTTGTAAAACAATTATAACACAATCATATTACTTAATAAAATGTTTTATTATTTCACATAGGTATTTAAAAAAAACAAGCTCTCCCATCGTATCACATGCCCGCTAATATTACCCTACTCAAGAAGAAAAAACAAGATGGCCGACCACGCTCAACATTCCCGGAAAACCCAGTGTTACCAATCGTTAAAATTGTTGTAGTGTTACATTTTGAATATCATTTTAAACGCATTTATATACACAATTATTATTATAATGGCACATTTACACTGGCTTTTAATTGCCGCATGCGGGATATTTCTAAAACACATGGTGTTCCTATTCAAGGAATCATTTAGTAGACACGGATCTGTGTACATAGTTACGTATGCCACTTGTGACCCTCCCCCCCCGTGTTCAACTCGAATGAACAGGTGAAGATGGTCATGTACCTACCTAACGACCCTCTACCCCTTTGAATTTTCCTCCCGTCTATATGGAAATTCACCCCTAAACAATACAGTACTTATTTAACTAATATTGGCCAATGATTTATGATCGTGATCGTCTAGTTTAGAGTGGCAGAACCTCTACGTTGTGATTGTCTAATTAAATATGGACCGCTACGTTGTGTGATTTATAGAATTAAATGTTATAGTAAGAATTCATAGAAAGAGACACAGAAAATACAGTTAGTGATCACCTGAAAATATACGCACAAAGAGAAAATTTATAAATCAAAATTCATAATACAAATAAGTAATTGAACATGCAACTTAGCTCTGTACCGCCGCCTCGTACACGCCGTCCCGCGGATGATCTCGAACACACTATCACTCGCGATTAAGTGATCAGGTTATGGGCCCTACCGATCTAGAAAAGAGAGAACAAAAGAAAACAACCTGTATGGAGATATCAGAATGCGTGAAGATGTGTCCTCAATCGGACGTGACCTATATCCCGTAAATAAAATCCTTGTATGAAGAATAATAATAGATGTATTGTATCCTTATTCGGATACGATAATAGCAGAATAAGTTGTGGAGAAAATAACTAATCCTCGATGCAGAAATAAAATATAATTGTTGATTATATTGATGGCCGTTGAAGAATCCATAGATGATAAATACATATGTGGTGAAAACCACTGAAGAATTGTTGAAAGTAGTTACACGCCGACAGAACTCCTGAAGAATTGTGGAGAGTAGTTGCACGCAGACCTATGACAACATGGAGAGCCTGAAATCCCTACGCTAAACCCTAAGGCTGACAATGAGGGGTTTGGTGAATACACAAGCAATAACCGTACTTATCCTAATTACTTACTCCCGTATCCGACGCACTGACTCTAATGCAAAACGCACTCTACACACGTAAAACCGAAGTTGATCAACTTTGAACGTTAATTACTTTTACGAATTATTTACGATTTAGACGTTGTTGCTCTTCCCGCGACCGAAGCCCAAGTTGGCATAACTATCGACACTAATTATCACGAGAGAGAAGTTGTTTCTCT